>JAEAOA010002345.1:2447500-2522500 GCA_016746295.1 Potamilus streckersoni | reverse complement strand
TTCTCCATTAATTTGTTTAGATTAGAGTACTCTTATTATCATTTTACTCTTTTATTTCCTGCTTTACTTTGTAAGGGCCATAATATCTAATCTGAAAAAAAAAGTTTGGAGAATGAGTAAGAAAGAAAGAACTCTATTAAAAATTTCAAAAGTTCTCTCCGTTTTAAGTTCTGTTAAACCATAATTTCACTTTTGACTTGAATTACTGAATGCCAAATTCAAGCAAAACTTCTCTCTAGTACGCATTGGTGAAACCATAGTTTCACTTTGGACTTGAACTGCTGAATGCCAAATTCATGCATTGCTTGCTGGAAAATTCCAGAAATAAAATGTGACCCTTGATCATCTTGGACATATTTGGGAAGGCCAAACTGAGTAAAGAAATTTATCAACGCTTTAACTAGAGTTTTAGTTTTAATATTCCTCAAAGGAATTGCTTCTGGGTACCTTGTTCACGAACACATTATGGTTAACAAGTATTGGTTGCCTGACTTTGTCTTAGATAAGGGACCAAATAAATCGACAATTATTTTGCTAAATGGTTCGTTAAATGCAGGAATTGGCTACAGAAGAGCATCAGGTATCTTCAGATTGGGTTTTCGAACCGTTTGACAGGTATGACAATATCTACAAAATTTACAAACATCACTTTTGATTTTCGGCCAATAAAAGTGAGTCAAGATCCTGTGATAAGTCTTATTAATCCATAAATGACCTGCCAGAGTAATTTCATGGGCCTGACTAAGTATTTCCTGTCTATAAGATTTTGGAACTACAATCTGATAGTTTACTGACTATTCGTCACTAGCAGGTACGTCGGGAGGTCTAAATTTTCTCATAAGAATTCCACTTTTAATAAAATAACAGACAGGTATTTCAGTGGCTTCAGTTTCACTAATGGCCTTTTTGAGCAAATAGGAGATCTCAATATCTTTTTTCTGTTCGACAACAAGATTATGTCGTTTGTTACCATGATTAGAAAAAATAGAATGAGCCTTCAAAAGAGGATCACTGTGATCAATACCTTTTGATTGATCCAAACAAAGAGTGAAAATGACCTCATCAAAAGCCTAAGCAATACATGTGTCAGCTAAAGAAATATTTTCCTTATCAAAATCATGAGCTTTATTTGCCATAGCTCTAGTACCATCACAAGATGTGTATAAATCAGGGAATTCTTTTTAATTGAGCTTTATTTGCAATAGCTCTAGTACCATCACAATTTAATCGACTTTCTGACCCAAACAAAGCTTCTCAGTTACAAGTGGGTTAACCATAATTTTTTCTCCAGCTAGGTCGCTGCCTAGTAAGAAATGAATGCCCTCAACTAGAAAACAATATACATCTCCGACTGTCACAGGTACTGAAACTAATTCTGATTATAAAGTTACAAAATAGAGAGGAACATTAACAAAGCTGCACTCTACCCCTTGAATGAGAACACTCTCATTAGAAGAAGACTTCTCAGACAATGGCAAAGTACATGAAAATAAAACTCTGAAAAGGTCCCGTATCCCTTAAAATTTTGATAGCGATTGGATTGGCCAAATCACCCAAGAATGATATTGAACCCTTCGGCATGAATGGTTCATAATTCTCTATAAAAACAATCAGACTGGGTTTTTTTTAGACCCAACAAATGTATTGCTTTCAATACATGACCTTGACCGTGACATCTTATAAATAAGAGCATTTGTGATAGGTCTAATTTGATTCTGATACTTTTATTTCAATTTGTGGCAATCAGAAATAACATGTCCTTTCTTCTTGCAATAGGTACACGTAGGAAGAGACAAGGAGTTTGAATCAAGCTTATCAGAAGCTTGGTTTTTAAAAGTTGTGACAGATTGAGTTAGAAGGAGTCGTATTAGGCTGAAATACTATTTTAACAGAAGACTGCTGAGTGAAAGACTTGCCTACAAAATGAACCTTATGAGTTAAAGAATAATTAGCAGCAAAACGAGCAGAATTTTTCAAAGTTTCGATCTTATACTCGTCAAGATACGTCTTAACGTCTTAATAGACACAGTTCTAAACTCTTCAAGTAATGCAAATTATTTGATACTTTCGTAATCATGTTCAACGTTCTTAGGCAAGTACCATCATTCAAATAACAGCGCTTTATCTCTTGCAAATTCGACATCCGTTTGTCCATCTTCTTTTTTAAAGTTCCAAAACTTTTACCTGCATTCACTCATAACCCTTTAAGATACAGTCTTTAACCACATCATAGTCAGCACTCTGCTGTGAATGATAAATATCACTAGCTCTACCAGTAGGTACACATCGTAATAATAGAGTGCACTGCTCCCTTGGACACCCCAAAAATTTCAGCAACTTTTTCAAAACGACGAACATATTTATCTATTTCTTTTTCTTTAAAAGGGGGTTCTAACCTAATATTCTTTGTAATATCAAAACTTGAATTTGTATGTGAAGTGGAATTCACTTGCCAGTTCCATTTATTTTATTCTAAATTCTCTCTCTCTCTCTCTCTCTCTCTCTCTCTCTCTCTCTCTCTCTCTCTCTCTCTCTCTCTCTCTCTCTCTCTCTCTCTCTCATTGCATTTGTTTTTCTTCTTTTCGTAAACGCATTTGTTCTTTCTCTAACTGCAATTCTCTCTCTCTCTCTCTCTCTCTCTCTCTCTCTCTCTCTCTCTATATATATATATATATATATATATATATATATATATATATATATATATATATATATATATATATATATATATATATATATATATATATATATATATATATATATATATATACACTCTGTTTAGTGCTAAATAAAATTAATATTCCGGCTTTAGAATTCCGAATGATTTCCAATAAATATTTTTGTCCAAGAATTTTGATGAACACTAGATATTTCCAGGAGCAATAAATTATTTTAAATAAAAACATCAACTTGAACTGATCACAACACAGAAATACCTTTGAGGTCCAGAGGTATGATTTACGACGGAATTAAAATACTATAAAACGTTTGTTTTAAACGCAATTTTAGATCACGTGATGGGGTCACGTTTTAAAGTTGTTTACATAGAACTGACTCGCAAGCCAAGTATGACCTTTATTATGACAAATGATTTTCACTCGAGGAAAGAAATTATAAAAGTTGTTTACAAATTCTGAATCAAGGTTAGGAATTAGGTCAGCTAAAAATGCAATGAAGCAATACTGAGGTTTTTTTTACTGAACTGAAGTGAAGTTTCCGTAAAAAAAATGTTAAATTCAGTGAATGAAGTTATCATTACAATGACATGTAATGAAATGATGAAAATAAAACAAAACTTTAAAACTAACACACACGAAATTAAATTACAAATACGTAACAATAAGCAAACTTTTTTTAGGTGTAAACATTTGTCCAAACCATCGGCCTTTGGCTTATAAGTCTGCCCATTTAACATAATTATTAAGACTACAATGCTTATCCAATCTCGGGCTTGAGTATTCTACCCGTCTGTTAGCTAGCTTAGATCAGCAGTATGGTTTGGGTTGTTTATTTTATTTGCATACATAACATTTTGTTATATGCTTAATCATACTTTAGCTGCATGGCATTTATTTCTATTTAATTTTTATTTGGACCTTTTTATTTTTGCGGAGGGATTTTTCTCTGCCGTTTATACGGTTATATGTAGGTAAGGTAACAGTTACACAGGCAAAATATTCAAGGCAAATATCTTTATAATAATGATTAACAGAGTGATTTGCCCATTTGACCACTTATCATGATCATAGTTTCTAGCCTATATATGAATTGAATGTGCATCCTATCTGTTAGCCAGCCTAGATAAATAACTTTTTGCATTGATAATATCTAAAGAGAAACATCTCCGTCTTCCGTTTTATAACTATACATCTAGGCTTAATAAAACAAATTATTACACTTCTTAATTTATCGCCAATTATATGTTATGCGTGATGTTAATTTAAGCCTGTTGTTAAAATGAAACGTCGAAAATACTTAATACATACGATGCAAAAACCATGAAAACATTATGAAATCTCCATGGTATTATATTAGAGAAAGTCAGAAACTCAGGGAATAGAACACAATAATAGCAAGCCGTTAATATGGAAAGCTATTTTAAAAACCGATACCGAACCTTTATCATAACCAGTGAATTTCCCATTATTATATAATTGGGAAAACCTTACAAGAAAAGAATAATTTGAAAAGATATTAAAGGGGCAAAAGAAACAAAACATTGAATCATCCATTAGGAAAGTAATAGATAGAAAAATTTAGAGGTTTAGGTTTAGTAAAATGTCAGCTAGATGTATCGATTCAAATCGTAAGAAAGGAAATGTAGATTATACAGCGGAAAACAAACAAAAGATATGATGCTCAAAACTGAAACAGAAAGTACAGTTAAAGAACTTTTTGATATACTAGATAAAAGTTATAACAGGAAACAAGTATAAATTCACACTTGCTTTTAATAATATACAATACTTAACCTTACTCGTTGAAATTATTTGATGATTAGCAGGAAAGGCATGTATAGATTTATCACATTGTATTTTAAAGGAAAAGAGCCTGGTTTAATTTACAACATGAAGACAATAGATCTTTTGCACGCAAGAAAATCAATTCTAGACCAGCCTGGAAATAAGACACTCAAATGTAACATTAAAAATAAAAATATTGAGTTAATAAACTTCTAACAAGTATACACAATATTAAAAATCTGAAAATGAATTTAAGATATCCAACAGTGTCTATCAACCAATATAACAACTTTTACAGTCAGTTAGTTAGCAGAAAGAGACAGTGGAGTGATATTTTAAATATGTTCCAATACTGAATGTGTTAATGTGTCTGTAGTCTCGCATGTGTTAATGTGCCTGTAGTCTCGCATGTGTTAAGGTGCCAAAACCCAGGATTGTGATGATGTGCAAAAAAGTAAATTCCCCACAAAAATCATTTTCTGAATTAAGTACAATTCCAAATTAATGACTCAATCCAAGAATATTATTTATGAGCACTTTGTATTTCATATGAATAATAATTTGGATAAATAAGTTCACCCATATAAAAAATGAAGACACAATAAAATTGATTCTGCTTCAAGATGTTAAGGCAAAATAAGTAATTTTAGATAAACAAGATTATCAACCCCAAAGATGTCTGAAGAGAGTCTTAATCTACGGTTCAGAGGTCAGACGAAGTTTGAGAAAGAGAAGAAGATCCGTGCCCTCTATTTTAACTAAATGGTGTTAACAAAAAGACTAAAGGCCCTTGATAGGGTCACTCCATTGCCACGAAAAAAAATATATATTCTCTCTTGCCTAAAAAAATTTAGTCGATTTTTGTGTGATAGATGTTTGTTCACAAATGTATTATTGTGTCTTATGCCTATGTCTCTAACCATGTCTCTATGTCTATGCCTCTATTTGTCCCTAGAGTAATGCGTATTCAGGTCAGCCCCTTGCCAAACTGTTCTGTTCGATTGAAATCAACCACTTCCAACATTTATGCCAGTGTCCAGTACCGTGACGTCAATTCCCCTTGTCGCTAGACAGGCCCAATCCATTGTCGCTATACATCCCTATGTTCAATTTCCTTAACCGCTCTATAGGCCCATCCAGGTTAAAATTCCCCATGTTAATTTTCCTTGTCGCCATAGTGCCGGGGACTTCTTTTTAACAAAGAAGACTCACTTGTCGTTATAACACCTCCACTCACTACTAATGCTTGAGCTTACAATCTTTTATACAAACCTTTCTTTTTCTTTTCCTTTCTCATTAGGTACTAATTTTAATATAAAAAAAATCAAGATCTTCTCGATTTTTTTAATGTTTAAAACTTGTCTAAAGCAAAGCTTGGCTTGTTTGTTTCTGCTGTAATCGCAGCGTGAAGTAAATCCCCAACACCTTTATTTGTCATCGTTTATCCTCTTTGACAAATACAACACACGCATACACACAGGCAATTATATATATATATATATATATATATATATATATATATATATATATATATATATATATATATATATATATATATATATATATATATATATATATATATATATATACATACATACATACATACATACATACATACATACACACACACACACACACACACACACATACATACATACATACATACATACATACATACATACATACATACATACATACATACATACATACATACATACATACATACATACATACATACATACATACATACATACATACATACAGTGTTACAACAATTAGAGTAACCCTTTGTATATATAACGAAAGCGGACATGGCAGTGAAGGAGGTAGCGGGTAAGGATTCGAGTGCTTTTGAGTCGTGAAGCTTTTGGGACTCAACAAGTCAACGCATACTTAGAGATGAACACTTGAAAACTCTATGGCTGGTGAAACTATAAAGAACATTAACTAAATTGAAAAGAGTGACAGAAAGAATAACGAGAGCAGTTGCAAGCCCAACTCGCGGTCAATAATGGCATATTTCAAAATAGAAACATTCAGTTTAACACGTTACAAGGAAAGCTTTGCAACCAATTTATTGCTATTGTGGAAGCCGTCCAAAAAAATGATTAGCGTTACGTACCCATTGCTGAAAGAAGACGTAATCTTTTCCTCGAATGGCGCGTCACGATTCCCTCGATATTTATTCTGCTGATATTTTTATAAGCAGTCTAGCGCTTGCTATCACGTAAGGCGGAGCCCTGGCGGTGGCACCATCCTCAGTCACATCCCAGCCCAGCTGCCCCCAAACACTTGCATCTGGAAGCGCAAAAGAATGGATCCACAAAGTATATTGAACGGCTTGCCGCTATGATAAAAACGTTTGCCATGAAATAAAATTTTTACACTCGTTCCCTTTAAATCGGATATACCAGCCGGTCGTAATATCCATGGAGGGCCAGTGCCGTTTTAAGGCATAGGTACGGGAGACACGTGCCTAGAGCCCACGCGAAGCAGGTGGCCCCCTGGAGGCCAAAACAAATTTAGTGTCAGTTGTGTTAGCAGTTTAGTGTTTGTGCCTAGGGCCCCTTAACTTCTTAAAACGACTATGTGAAGGGCTACGGAAGATAACGTATATTTATGTGTGGTGTGACTGTTTTAGTGTGATCGTAGGCGGTTTTTGCAATGTGACTACACTCAGACACCTTTACGAGCTTGTCTGTAGACTACAGTATGGCAACCCAAGCAATCTTAAAAATAACAAATGCGACCTCATGAGCAGATCAGTTAGGCGGAAAAATCGTTGACATAAGCCCCATCACACTATTACATATAGTTTCTGTTGGGAATTAAAGCTAAGGGGAGCTTCACACCACCTCTTAAAGAAACCAATTTTGGAGTTCATGGTGCGCGTCGAAGAAGCAGAGCATGCCGATGCAAAGATCATAGAAAATGAAACAAATCCTAAGACATCTTGTCCGTGGCTGAACCTGCTTACTGTGGCGCCAAGAAGCTAGCTTTGGTTGCTGGCCCAAATGTGCCGAAAATGGAGCATATAGACGCTACCATTTTGCTGAAAGCACGACGAAAATTACCTGTAGGTCTCAGAATGGGTGGTTATATAATTTCAAGCAATATAACTCTCTAGAAGTGATGCTGCAAATGTTGCCTGTGCAAAGGGAACGATTCCTTCCGCAACAAGAACTGAGATAGTGTTTTTTTTACCTTACCCGCCATTAAAACAATTAGCACCAGCTCGGAGAAAAAAAGGCTACCATAATGACGCAGTACTATCCTTTTCGCGATCCAGCCAAAAGAGTATTGAACATCTTATATGGCCGGCGATGCCTTGTCTGGCAAATTGAGAGTGGCAGTCATCTACATCATAGGGCTGACAGCTCCATTCAGGCATTACGACGCGGGCATGAAGCATTATGCTGAGACCAACACACGCTCGATGTTCTCAAGGCAGGTGACAACATGACTGGCACCTTGTACATGGTTACAAATAGAATTATAAAGGTACCGAAACCTGAATATCCCACAACTTAGCCAAGTTAAAATACTTCGGTCAGAGTGATGATACTAAAAGTTCATGTGTTGCCAACTTTGATGACCTTTAGCTTTGCAAGGTCGGTGATTCCACTAAATGAATCTTACTCTTACAAAGAATATATATATATATATATATATATATATATATATATATATATATATATATATATATATATATATATATATATATATATATATATATATATATATATTTACTAGAAAACATACTAGTTCTGAATCAAGGTCAGCAACTAGATACAATGTTTCCAGTAGTGTTTGTTTATCAGCAATTACAGTCAGGTCAAACAGAATTGAATTCAATTTCTCAAACAAACGTTTCAAATTCAACAGACAAAGGTATCATTATAATAAGATGTAATGGAATAGATTTTAAAAATTTAAAACTAACAAACAAATAATTAAATTGCATATACATAACAAATGACAGATATTTTTGTTGAAACCTTTCAAACTAGAGAACAGGATGACACAGTGAAACTATATGCTACGTTTTTAGCCGAAAAAAATTGTCATTGTGTTAATGCTTACTTAAATTCTGCTCGACGCAGTACAAATTTGGAATGAATCATAAACTGCTGATTCGAGAGAGCTATCACAAATTTCGCCTGAAAAAAAGCCTACACTGAGGGACTCCTCAGGGCGGAAATCGAACAGCGAAGTGCTTGCTATCAAATGTACGTGCGAGTCATCAGTGTTGTAGATTGGGTTGGGACAACTTCAAGTACCATCGCTTTAACCGCTCGCATTGCATGTGTTAGCGTTCTAGCTCCTTTGGCGCCTCACTTATGTGCGGCCTTCCATCACTGACCTGCCATTATGCGATTCACTATCTTTACTTGAAGATGTAAAATTAATATGAAATAAGCGTCCTCCATAAGGGCAATCTTAACTTAATAGGGGCTTCCCCGTGTTCTTTGCGACAATAACATTTCCTAGGACGGGTTTTTTTCTTGTCATCAATTAGCATGATGAATACACTGATCAGAGTCGTCATCTTAACAGCGTCTAATATAGCAGCCATCAGCAATGTTGAAAATATGACCCAATCATTCGAGGAAGGTCTAGGGCCATGATGAGCTCATTAAAATTTAAAAATTGATGATTCACCTGAGTTTAATATTTTACTCCACCAACAAGACTATGATTGACCGACAAAGGGTGCTACAAATCGGCAGACAGATTACGAGCTTTAGCCAACTGATGAGATTTTTTTGAAGCGCTTCGAACAAGATCGTTGTCATGCACGGGATGCCATTCATTGGTATGGACATAGGTTTCTCAGCAGGTGATGCGTTACTAGCGTCAAAGATATCATTGCTTATTCGAACCTCTGTCATCCTGGTTGGATTGCAGTCAATTTTATTTTTAATTCTGAAGTCAATTCTTTGGGCAACTATGAGGAAATACAACATCAGCTCAAACCTGGTGCAGGTTGTTGAGCATCTCTATGACAAAGCCACCAGTACTGTCCTGAGGAGATTTGTTTCGAACAACAGCTCGAGTCAGACAGGGATTATATTGTCCCCTACACTCTTCAACATTTCTCGGAAAGGATCATGGAGGATGCCTTGCATGACCACAATGGCTCTGTCAATATCGGAAGAAGAACAAACTTCAACCATCGCTTTGCATATGATAATGATGGTTTAGCATATGAAAAAGAACTTGCTGACTTAGTTGAGCGCCTCGACACAACATCAAAGCATACGGTATGGAGATTACCGCCGAATACCCCCAAACTAATGACAAACAACACCAATGGCATTAGAGCATAAATAAAAGTCGGAGAACAGAAGTTGGAAAGAGTCATAAGCTTCAAGTACTATGGCTCAATTATAACAGATGAGGGCTCTAAAATTAGAACTACTTTGCAGGATTGCTCAGACAACAGCAGCAATAACAATGTTGAGACCAATATGGAATGATACCAAAATTTCTTGTGCTTCCAAAACAATGCTGTTTCATTTTGATTGATATATCCATCTTTCTGTATGCTTGTGAAACATGAAATCTCACATCATATGTACAAAGGATATTCAAACCTTCAAAATGAGATGCTACTGCCAGATTTTGGGCATCTCATACATTGACCATGTAACAAGCCAAGAAGTCCACATCAGGATTCAGCGAGCCATATGACCCTATGAAGACCCTTGACCACTGTAAAAAAAAAGTGGTAGGTCATGTCTCAAGATCATCTGGACTGGCAAAACAATCTTGCAAAGCTGTGTGCAAGGGTGCAGAAGAGGCAGATAGAAAAAGAGGTGGAAAGATGACATAAAGGAGTGGACATGCATGGGGTTTGGAGATTCCCAAAGGGCAGTAGAAAACAGAGAAAGATGGAGAAAATTGGTTGCAAAGTTAACTGTGGTGCCTCAACGACCTCTTGGGTTAAGTGATGATGATGATGACGACGACGACGATGATGATGATGAAGTCAATTATTTACCTAACGTACTTTTTTATATCTCACCAATGTGCACTAACTACTAATGCTGAATTTTAATTCATATACTTTTTATGTATGAAATTAAAATAATATAATGTGAACGGCAGGGGTCCACCAAGCTTGTTGCTCGCTTAGGCGTTTGGGTAAGACTTATTTACATTTTGATAATTGTTGTTTAGTTTAGGAGGTAAACAAGAAGTCCCCTTTCTTAAACTTAGTTATTTTGTTTATGATGGCTTACTCTAGATGAAATTACTAGAATACACGGATTACATTTGGAAGTTCTTTACATGGACCCAGTATATAGTAATCACTGGTGGTATTGGATTTTTTTTTTTTAGAAAATGTTGGGTGGTCTTGAATGTTTCAAAACTAATTTTTGGTAGAGTGGTCAGGGTTAGTTTTTTTTTATTTAAAATAATCTATACACTACCATCATGTTTGTGTGTGTGTGTGTGTGTGTGTGTGTGTGTGTGTGTGTGTGTGTGTGTGTGTGTGTGTGTGCGCGCGCTACGGAGGTGGGTATTTTTGTTTGACAAGAATGTTAGTGTGGACCAGGACTAGGTCGTTTTACTGCTAGTGAGTTGCGAAAGTTGAAAACAATGCAAGTAAAACTAATTACAACACTTTGAAACAAGATTGATATCGAATTAGAATGTGGCATTATATAAAATCTTTATCTTTATTAATTTTGTTCGTATATTTTATCATACGAGTACACATATATAAATGTGCAAGGGACTCGAACACAGTTATTAATGTAAGTACATGATTCAACATAGTGCATGGACGACCTTGACCTACAAATAGCCCTGCCAATCATTACTTCCTTGTTGTTCATGGAGTATGAACCTTGACTATAACTTTCCTTAGAATTTGAAGGATGTCATAAATTGAAATTTTCGACATGGCAAGCGATACTTCGAGAGTTGTCATATCTGGGGATATCATTATAGAAGTGACAAAGTTTTTGGTATGAAACCTGAATGCATTATTTTCATACGATTGATACGTGGTAAATCTTCGTGTGGTTTATGTATGTACTCCGGCGGAGATTGTATGATGGTTGCAAAATAATTGCATGATATAAAAACCGGAAGGTCGGAATGAGTTCAATGGTTAACCAACAGAATGATTTCCTGCGCCTTCTTATAGTGCCAAAATACAGGATATATTGTTGTTTTTTTTTTTGTTTATGGAGCTGAATTCAAACATACATTGTTGTTGTAGAATGACTTCCGAGTCATTGTTGTGACAATCCAGGAAGAAATAGCCCCTGTTAGTAAAAAAGAAGCTTGAGATTTTCTTCTGGTCCGTACCTCTTTCTTTTCTAATAAGGCTTATGATCCATGAACATAAAAAAGTATACCAATATAACGTTAACGTCCAGTGTTTAGTAGGATATTGTTAATTAGACACATGCATTCAATAATCTAATGGCTCCCAGCTGCTTGAATCAGTGGGTGGGGTTTTCATATATAATTAACTTTTCTGTGTTATCCCCATTAAAATTTGAGATGAAGAATTTGGTCATTACTAGTTATACAATGTAAGCCCTCGGCCCTGATATTTATGATTTGGGTTTCAGGCTGAGGGCTTTTATTGTAGAACTCTAAGGCATTCCCAGTATGTTTGTTTTAAAGAAAAAAGCAATGAATGAGAAGGTTGAAATATTTGAAATACAAAATTATATATATATATATATATATATATATATATATATATATATATATATATATATATATATATATATATATATATATATATATATATATATACACACATACATACACACATACATACATACATACATACATACATACATACATACATACATACATACATACATACATACATACATACATACATACATACATACATACATACATACATACATACATACATACATACATACATACATACATACATACATACATACATACATACATACATACATACATACATACATACATACATACATACATACATACATACATACATACATACATACATACATACATACATACATACATACATACATACATACATACATACATACATACATACATACATACATACATACATACATACATACATACATACATACATACATACATACATACATACATACATACATACATACATACATACATACATACATACATACATACATACATACATACATACATACATACATACATACATACATACATACATACAGTGCTGTCAGCCATTACTGCACGCCTAAGGTTTCTATCGCCAGTATTGAAGCAAAATGCATACCAAATTTGACCAATTGATGAAAATAAAATATTGCAATGCTCATCATTTCAAAAGAGGTTTTTGTCACCAGAATATTCTGTTCAAAATAATATTAATTTTGGACACACCAGATAACACCCCAGTGCTTATGTGATTCATGAATCGTGATATGTCAGTCTATTCTGCGCATAGCTTTAAAAAGATGTCATGTTGTTTAATTGAGCTATGAAAATGGAATACATTTCATTGGAATGTTTCTGTCAGCATTTCATTTGAGTAATTAGGTCAGGTTTGTAGCTGGTTTTACAAAATTCAATATAACAATGGCAATAAATAGCAAGTGATACTAAGCAAACCAAACTGATCATTTAAAAAAATAGTACAGTTCAGCATTTTATAAAAAATAAGCTATTATGTTGAAGAGAACCAACAATGAATAGGATGTAATGTGTTTACAATTTGTTTATGGGAAAAAAATTTACTAAAGAATTTAGAAACTATACGCCGGGGAATTTGTTGAGAATCCTGTTCTAGCAGCAAGTTGACATGTTGTATAGCAGACAATGAAACTATGTGTGGGACAGCTTCTTGCAAAATTGGCAACTTGGATTAAACTTCAGTATTGTTTTAAGATATCCATTTCCATTATTTATATATTTATTTATGATTCTAGAAGATACATAGTAAATAGAATTTTCTGGGTTAAAAGTTCAAGACAGTCATCTAGTGGGTCTTCATGTTGACATTTAGAAATCACATTTTCTGATGCAGTTAGGGTAGAAATGTGTGGTATTTTTGTACACTTTATGAATATCACTTCTTTCATAAGAGGACGACCATTCTGTCTTGATACAAATTGGATATTGGACCAAACACATGATCCAGTGTTTACAGGAATGTCATATCATTGCGCAGAATTACCTGATGTGCAGAAGTGGTTGACATGGTGGTATATATTTTGAAACTTTCAAGTGGTCCAAGAGATTCTCAGCTGAAACACCATTGCATGTTAGATCCAAAAGCAAAATAATGTCAGCAAATTGTGTAGAAGTAGTTTGAGGGTAATTATACTTGAAATCATATTTTGAGCTCCTAACGTATATGAGCCAAATGAAAAATAATTCTAATAATCATGTATCCCCACTCTTTCTCAGTGTGAAGTCAATAGCACACCATGTCTTGGGGATATGGGATGATGCATAATAAAAACTCCAAAACCATATTTCACAAACATCCCTATATTAATGTTGCTTATTCTGCATAGCTCCATCTTCCTGTTTACCATTCTGTAGCCATTGTTTAGCACCAGAGTTGTCACTAGGATTTTAAAACTAGGAATCATTGACTCTTAATTTGGTAAAAGTAGGAGTCCCATCAGCAAAAATTGCAGTCCTACCAACAAAAGTTATAGTCCCCTCCCAGAAGCATGTTGAAGTGGCTAAATGTCCATTAAAATGCCAGGAATAAACAGACACAAAACTTTTTTAGGTTTATTTATTGAAAATTATTTTATTTAAATAAAATAGTATTATTCAAATTGATATCATACAAATATCATATTCTTAACTTCAATATAATTCATTTTCTGCTATGTCGCATTTCACAAAAATTTTTATGCTTGGGATCGTATTCCTCCACACTAGATCTCTCATCTTTTGACTCACATCTCTTGATTTTGAGTTTGCAGACAATATTTATATGGCTACAATTGGAAATGAAATCAATAATAATAATCATGGTGGGCTTCGCCAATGTTGCAAATAACGATTTTGTATTCCTTATTGGCAACATAATATACCATCTGGGGATATATTTGACAACAACATTTTTGGCTGATAAATGCTATATAGTTTTTTGGGGTTTTGAGTGGAGAACTTCAATGGCACCATGGCAGGAAGCCACAAACTTGGATATAAAAATGCACTGGAATCTATTGTTACATCAACAAATCCTTGTTTTACATTGACAAAACATCCTAACAGTGTATTGTTTTAATAATAATCTGCTTATGCTGATATCTGGCCTTACTGTATGCTGTAATATAATCAAAATTGCCATGCAACTGACTAGCAACAACCTACCAACTTTGAGGGTGGGAACATGAAATGATCACAGTTGACCAGATTATGGCAATTTAAAAAAAAAAAACTTCCCCCAAAATAGTTTTGCTGCAACTTAAAGAAAACAAAAACCTGATTACCTTTGAAACACCGGTATAAATTAATGAAATTTGTTTTAAAAAAATTTCAGTGTTCTACAATTATTTGATGTTGCCAAAAGCAATAATAAACAAGTATTTGTTTGGTCATTCAAAAGGGATCTTTAACGGTGCCTTAAATAACACATGCACCTTAATTAAATAAAGCCGACAACCTTTGATCAAAGAAGTCAGCAACAAACTAAAAACGATTGCTTTAGTTTTCATAGTGATTGGAACATATTTATTTTGCCATGAAACTTATCTTTGCAACAAAAATATGTGATTGGAGTACTCCTGTGTGGGTGAATTTTTTGCTTCCCAATTCAAACATTTGCATCCAAATATGCGTGATTGAGTTTCCGAGATCTCTGAGCTTGAACTTCCTGTTCACCATTCTGAAGCCACAGATTAGCTTCCTCTTCCTGTTTACCATTCTGAAGCCATTGATTAGCTTCCTCTTCCTGTTTACCATTCTGAAGCTATTGTTAAGCACTATCTTTCTGTTTATGATCTATTGTGTGAAGATTCACTGATACACTTTAGGGCATCAGCCTTCCCAATAACAGCAAACAACTTTAATTTTGAATACACAAAGAAGAATCTTTAGTGTTTTAAGAATGGATCTGTCCCAGTGTTTTTAGGATGGATCTGTCCCAGTATTATTAGGGTGGATCTGTCCCAGTGTTTTTAGGATGGATCAGTCCCAGTGTTTTTAGGGTAGATCTGTCCCTGTGTTTTTAGGGTGGATCTGTCCCAGTGTTTTTAGGATGGATCAGTCCCAGTGTTTTTAGGGTAGATCTGTCCCTGTGTTTTTAGGGTGGATCTGTCCCAGTGTTTTTAGGATGGATCAGTCCCAGTGTTTTTAGGGTAGATCTGTCCCTGTGTTTTTAGGGTGGATCTGTCCCAGTGTTTTTAGGATGGATCAATCCCAGTATTTTTAGGGTGGATCTGTCCCTGTGTTTTTAGGGTGGATCTGTCCCAGTGTTTTTAGGATGGATCAGTCCCAGTGTTTTTAGGGTAGATCTGTCCCTGTGTTTTTAGGGTGGATCTGTCTCAGTGTTTTTAGGATGGATCAGTCCCAGTATTTTTAGGGTGGATCTGTCCCTGCATGTAGTATTACCATTAAACATCCCCATCCAGTAAACAGCAAACAGTCTTGCATCATAATTGGTACCATGTTCATGGAGATTTTAAAAAGACATGTAGCCTCCACCAGGGTTTTAACCCAAAACTATTGACAACAGGTAATGTTCGAACTTATATGTCACCACCTTAATAATTACATATTGAGAAGTGTACTTTTTGGCATGCACAATATAGAAAAAGTTGACAGATTTACTTAGTATATAAATTATATAAAGCAGTAATTATATGTGCACTTTAGGAAAGAAAAGTGGTACTGTGATATGCCTAGTGCATTTGTTTGTTCTTCTCTCCATATATGAGTTTGTTATTGCTTCTTCCTGACTGTTTGCAAGATTTGACTCAAACTTTACAGATGTGGTTGGTGTAGATATCCATTATGGTTTTCCTTCTATTTTCTCAGGCATTTTTGTTAGAAATGGGAAATATTTACTTGAGTATGTAAATCTGTACTGCTTATATCCCACACAATTACTCCCTTAATTGTCATTGCCAGACTTGGCATGGAACAAGTTATTGTAGAGTCCAATTGGTTGAGTTTGATTGTCAAGATTGTGACATAATTTAGGAGACTTTTAGCACCTTATTGTCAGATGTACCAACTTGTGTTTCTTATCAATTAATTTCTTAACTAATTTTTGTGTGTACCAAAATTTGGTATGCAGCTTGATACAGATGAAACATTAGCTGAGTTCATTTGTCATTCATATATGTCATCCTTTGATAGAGCTATTACCCCTGAGTGTCATATCCACCAATTTCTTTCCTATGCAATAAATGACATGACTATTATTGGACTTGAATCAAACATCATATGCTGCTTCATACTGATAAGTCATTAGGTGAATTTAGTTATCAGTACATTTTGCCATCCTTAACAAAGTTATAGCCCTTTTTGTCATATCAACCTCTAATGTTTTCACACAATACTGCCTTAATTATTATGTTTTATTTTGCCCAAATTGTGTATACAGCTTGTAAAGACAGGTTTGATTATCAGCCTCTTACATTGTTGTTTTACAGTCATATTCCCTGATTGTCAGACCCAATGACTCACACTTCTGCAGAAAATATTTCTTTGAAACATTATTAGATTATTGGACTTAAGCCATATTTTATAGGCAGCTTGAAATTGCTAAGGTGTCACTTTGATTGACAGCATCCTGCATAAGCATCATTTATCAAAGTTAGAGCCCAACCACTTTCATTTCCACAAAACACCATCTTATTGACCAAATTGATTTCATCCAAATTTGGTGGACAACTTAATATTGGTCAGTACATGATCAGCATTCAAGGTCATTTTGTACTCAGTTATGGGCTTATATTGTCTGACACCAACTTTCTTTTTGGCACAGTAATTTCATTAATATACAGCTTTGTTTGAGTTTCCATTTCACCAGTATCATTTAGCAAAGGTGTGGCTCTAGCTGAAATAAATAGCTATTGTTGTTGTGCATTTAATGCCATTTCTTAGTACATGTTGGGCTGTTGACCAGTATAACTAGTGGAGAAGAAAACTGGGAAATCATCAGTAAAAACTACTGATCCATTGGAGCTACTGGCAAGCTTTCTCATATACCATTACCACAATTGCCAAACCCAAAGACGAAAACCCACGAAGACATTTGAAATGAATAACTGAACATTCTGATCAGAATACTTTTTTGTGTGAATATATTCAAATTGAAAATTGGTGTTCAGATATTAATTAGTGAGTAGTGACATCAATAACCAGATGACTTTGCTTACCAAGTATCGAAAAGCACTGTTTTATAGCATTTTCTGGAAAAATAAATGACAACATTGAATCAGTTTACAAGAGAACAAATTCAAACAAGCTAAATCACCTGAAATTCAAAATCCATCTCACAAGGTAATTATGATATCAAACTTCTTAATTGTCACATTACTCAAATTGTCACAATTTCTACTCAATTTACTTGCTTTTAAGTACAGTCCAAGTGCACCTGCACAGACCCAGATCTGCTGTCATATAATGCACCGTCAAATCTGGGTCAGTGCTGTTTAGTAAGAGTAATCAATAGAACAAACAACATAGACCCTGATCTGCAGGTGCATTATGCCATGGCAGGTCATGATCTTTGTTGTTTGCAGTTGGACCTGACTTAAAAGTGAGTTACTATACAGTATTTATTGCCATCTTGTAGCAAGATGATAACTAACATGGTATAGGGATCACATGAATAAGCATGATTACAGGTGCTTAATTACAGCTACAATTTGGTATTGATGATTACAGTTATGGTTCCTCTTTATATGGAAGCCATGATTATGATTACACTTATAGTTGCTTTGTATTTGCATATTATCTTTTTTTCTGGGTAGATATCATTCCTGACAAAAAGTAATGAATTGGACATCATTTTTGAATTAATAACCATTGACCTAAATTATAAGACATGGTATAACATTTAGAAAAAATAGCTTGTATATTGGCCACCTAAAATTATCCATTCCTTATTGTAATAATAATCATTCACGGTCTTTTGTTTATGGAAGCTTTTATTATTCTTAAAATTACTGAGAATACGATTAGTAATATTTGTGTGGTTGTAATTAATGGTAATCATGATTACATTGTGCAATTACACTGCCAGTGAAGGATGATTACAATGATAGGGCTTCTAAAATCAATAATTACAATTACAGTTACAGTTCATATGGTAATCAACTACAATCAATTATGATTACAATTTTTCCAAAGCTATCTGAAGGATTGTATTGAAACTTTGTAGGCTCAGTATAGGTGAATGTAAATGTGCAATAAGAGTTTGACATTTCTACCTGTGGCCCATTTTGGGGGAAATATCATGAAAAATTGTCCATAAAGAATTCATCTTGCGAACACTTTTTTTTTAAAGGGCCCTGAGTGGCAGAGTGGTCTAAATCGATGTCCATTACGGATCACTGCCATCTCACCTCTGTCTGTGTGGGTTCGAGTCTAGGATTCGGCGAATGTAGATATGTGATAAAGCTTGACAGTAGCTTCTTGAGGGTAGGTGGTTCTTTCCAGTGATTTCCCGGTTTCTTCACCATTAATACTGGCTGCCATGTATAGCCTGTCATGTGCTGAAAAATGGCATTAAGCCCCACAACAACAACAACAACAACACCAACACCCCTTATTTTTGTAACTGCTTAAAAGGTTTTCGTATATGGGGTATTTGGTTAGTGTACATGTACTTTAAGTATCTTTTCCTATTGCCAATATTTGGGTAAATGTCATGAAAATAAAAGAGGTATACAGTTTTAGAATTCATTGTTGCTTCGTCACTTTTTAAAGTATTTTATTGAACTTCTTAAACTTACTTGGTGCAAATGTGCGATGGCAATGGATATAGTTCAGAGGTTGTCACAAGTCCAAGAGACAAGCAGACTGCAGGGTTGATCCCATTTTACATACATGGGCCCCTTGTTTTTTCATCCAAATAGAGGGTTTATTCTCCTGCAGGGCTACCAAGTCTCCCACTTTAGATCCATGGACATGCAAGGTGGAGGTATTGACAGGGACCTTGACTTAGATTGCCATTAGTTGCTTGAAACTTTAGAACTCAAGTGTTGATTACTGGTTGCCGTAGCTTTACATGCTGATCATGTGGCAACTAAGTTTATGTCATCTTTTAGAGAGAGGAGTTTCTCCCTTGCACAGACTTTGAAGGCTGTCACCAAGACAATGAAACACTCACTACTGATGTTGGTGACTCTTTTGGTGGAACTTCTCCAACTCTGTAGAAATGCTGTATTATGCACCATAAAGATTTTGCTGGAACATATCAAGAATCTGTCAAAGGCAAGCTCAACTTCAAATGGAGTCCCTTTTTTCTGGTTTTAACTCGAGTAGACTTCAGAGATATGTGGAATCATCAATACAAGTTAAAGGCTATGGTGCCAGCCATACCCTTTAATAAAGGATCCTTACCCCAAGAGATATATGGGTACCCTGCCTGAAACATTTGAAGCAGAAGCTGCCAGACCCTCTTTTAATCTCCCTCTGCTCTTCTTTCATTAAATTATAAAATGATGTGGTTCAATGGTCCTGTGTAAGAAGTGTACAGACTTGTTCCTAATCCCTCAAGGGCGATGCAAATGGTCTTTAGGAGTTTTACCCTCTTTGCCAAATCTTAATTTTGTCAGTGTCTAGGTAGGCTCCAGACTTGGCCTGTTTTCTGAGACCATGTTGGACATAACAGCAATAAGGGAGAGTTTCTGGCATCACTTTTTCATAACCATACACCTATATCAATGACTGCCATTGGGTTTCACCAAATTAAGTTGGATTCCTTAAGAGAAAAGGTAACCAGTTTTCTAAATAACAGAGCAGTAGCAAGGGTACTAAATGCCAGGATTTTCTTCCCATATCATCCTTGTTTTGTAGAAATGGAGACAATTTTCCCTGATCATTAATCTTGCCCAGTTATATAGATTTATTAAGAAAAAGATTGCAGCAAGATGGAGAGGTCAGTCTGAGTTAGGAATTCATATGAGAGAATGACTGGTTGGTATCTATAAACTGTCAGGATGCTTACTTCCCTATTTCCTTGTCGTAAAGGAGGTATAGTAATGTCTGATTCTACCCTATGAATTCCACTTCCAGCTGATTTATGATCATACTGAATTCCCATCATACAACATTTTAACAAAATACATACCTTATTAGGTGACCTAGCACTCACAATGTAAGATATTTAATGCCTGTAAAACTTTTATAAAGTGTGTTTCAAAATGAAAGGATGACAAAGAATTTTCAAAAAGGATACCTAAAAGAATTATCAATAAGGATACCTAAAAGACTTGTCAATAAGGATACCTAAAAGAATTATCAAAAAGGATACCTGAAAGAATTATCAATCAGGATACATAAAATAATTGTCAATAAGGATACCAAAAAGAATTGTCAGTCAGGATACATAAAAGAATTGTCAATAAGGATACCTAAAAGAATTATCAATAAGGATACATAAAAGTATTGTCTATAAGGATACCAAAAAGAATTATCAGTCAGGATACATAAAAGAATTATCAATCTGGATACCTAATAGAATTATCAATCATGATACCTAAAAGAATTTACCAATGAGGATATCAAAAATAGTTATCAATAAAGATACAAAAAAGAGTTATCAATAACCAAAAAGAATTATCAATAAGGATGCCTAAAAGAATTATCAATAAGGACACCTAAAAGAATTAACAATAAGGATACAAAAAAGAATTATCAATAAGGACACCTAAAAGAATTATCATTCAGGATACCTAAAAGTAAAATAACCTGCCATCTCTAATTTAAAACCAGTGCAATAGGAACAAACACATTTTGTTCATGGCCTTTCCAAACCTGGTTTTATGACAACATAACATTAGTGAATGAGAGCTGTACTGTATTTGTGTGATAAAAATATGTTTATCTTGTTCAGTTTGTAGCAACGTCTGTTATATTTGTCTTCTTTTATGGAGTTACATTGATTCAGTAGATTTTCTGCAATAGTAAAAGTTGCATGGGTCATGTATGCACATTTACTCATTGTAAATTAAATATAACATGTTTTTATAAAAAAAATTCTTTAACCAAAGTCTATTCAATTTTAATTATTAAATGCTCTGCACCTTAACTGTCATCAAGAAACTTTCTGATGAAAATTAGGGTCTTTTACAAAGGTGGCAATGTACTAAACTTGGGTCAAGAAAAAATCATGTCAAGTGGAATCATCACATAGAGTAGTACGAATTTGTTGATCAATGTGCATAGCTTTCATTGTGACATCACAGTTTGTCATTCAATCTGGATTGTACTGGGTAATACTTTTCCATCCATTATATCCAAAAATGTCTACATCATACTTTAACATGGATTTTGCTTTATGCATTACTTGGTCCATGAAAATAATGACATTCCATAGGAACATGGACACGTAAGAATCCAAGTGTAGTGAATACTTGCCACTTAATGGCTTGTAGAACCAAATTTTAAAGCATGACACTCATTACTGAAAAGATCGGTGTTGAATGCCTATATGACCTGTATGACTTTTGCTATAATTGCATCTATATTTTTAATTGTAGATAATTTATATGTTAGCTAATTATGTCTTTGGATAAATAAAGGATATTATGAATATTATTATTATTATTATTATTATTATTATTATTATTATTATTATTATTATTATTATTATTATCATCATCATCATCATCATCATCATCATTATTATTATTATTATTATTATTATTATTATTATTATTATTATTATTATTATTATTATTATGTTCACAGCTCTTTAAAATTGATCACTGAGGCATGTTACCTTTGTACATTAGAATCATTTGATATCATTAGTAAAAACATTGGTTTTTCCTTTCTTTTCAGGCAAAATCATGGCAGCAGCGCTTTTGTGTCCTCCACAGAAAGACCAACAAGGAACATGCAGATATCTGCATATATGACTCTAAGGATGATTTTTATAACAAACCCAAAAAAACATCCAAAAAAATTGTGCTCGAAAATGTGAAATACATTCATAAATCAATGAAACAATTTAAAGAAAATAAAGAATATTTGCTTGAATTTAAATGTGGTAGAGAAAAGCAGATTTTAAAATTTTTGAACCAAGAGGATTTGGATAATTGGGAATTTCGTTTGAATGAGAATGTTGATATTTGCGCAGATGGTGCAGAGGAAAGATCTTCGGCATCAGTGAATGAAGACTCTGCAAGTGATGGCAATTATACGGAGAATATTATGTATGATAGGACAGAACAAGGTGAGTTAGAGCAACAAGTATATGAATAGACAAACAGTGTAAGTATATTTGCATTGACTATACTTGCTCATAGATAGAAAATTCAAAAAAGAAGGCACCTGTTGACTCTTCCTGGTTAACAAGATGGACAGCCACAATAGTGGAATGCTGACATGCAGTCAGACCTGTCATTAGCATCTGCCATTGTTAGAAATAATCCTTTAAAGACAGCTGGTTGCTTAATGGAGGTTCATTTCATGAGTAGTTTATGAGACTGAAATATTTGCTGTTTAAGACAGGTGAGTGCTTATTAAGGAATGGCAGGTTCAACTTATATTTACTATTGATTCCTTTGTAAAGTATATCATTTTAAATTAAGATAACTCACTTTGCTACCTCCGAATCCTTCCCACCCTGGGAAATAGAAAATATCTTTTGTCTGTATATTATATAGACTAAAGAAGGCAACTGAATCAAATATTCCAACAGCTATTGTATCTTTTTTCAAACATACTACACAGTGAAACCAATCTGTAAATCCAAACTTGAGTACACCGCTTTATAGCCAACCAGTTTTATTGATAAAGCCATCCGATCAAGCCAAACTGACATTCTAGTATTTGAATGTCATATTCTGTGCAAAATGGATGCTATCTGCTCATGATACATCACCATTTGAATATGGAATGCTCAACTCATTGACCCAAGGGAGATAACCCATCCCAGCTGGATGAAGATCATGAAATAGAAATGCCTGAATTATTTTGTTGACTTATTTAACCTTTTACGCCAATTTCGACACAATATTTGTAAAGTTTAAAAAATTAATGCATGAAAAGTTTTATGCATGCATATTTCTCAAGCACAGTTTTATCGGACTTATTGTAACTATGTGATAAAAGGAATGCAAAATGAAATGGTTGAACAGAGGTGAGTGCATAAAAGTTGGTAGGTAAAAAAATAGACGTTAGAACAAAATGAATGAAAAAAATGAACATTAATGAATTTAGGAAAAGATAGACAAGATATGAGAATTGTCAAAAATACAAATTTAACACAGACTCATACCATTGTGCAAACCAGAGAATATAAATTTACTGGAACCAGAAATGTTGAATACAATATGCAAGTTATGATAAGAAATGGTAGTTACTACGGAATGATGATTTTATTTACTGTTTTTACTAAACCGAACAATGTAACATGTGCCTTCTTATCTGATAAATCACTGATCTCCCCCAAATGACAGATTTCAGAATCATAAAATAATGTATTTGTTGTATCTACTAAATCTGGTTTCTATTTTATCATTGAGTCTATCTATTTTCTACAAATTGACATGAGCAGAGCAATATAGTTGATACAGTATAAGACAAGCAATGCAGTGCATACCAAGTCTTGTAGATAAATGACATCAAATTCCATCACAACAAGGTGAATTTGTAACCTGCTCTGTTGGTTCTTATCAGACAAAAGAACTTTTTACGATCAACTGTAATAGGGTGATAAAGCTATATTTAACCATTTTAAAAAGTTATGTGATGTATGTCATTGCTATATTGTGTGACAAACTTTAAATGTATCTTTTTCTATCTTGTTAAATACAATAATAGTCTTTGGAGATTTGGGTTCATTAGAACATTTCCTTTCATGATAAATCATGCTTCACATTTTGATGCTGCTTCCAGTAACTATAGCAATTAGAAAATACAAGATACAGTATAGTACAAGAGCGTAAATGTCAACATTGCCAGCAAGATTTTATTTTCCACTTCCATCTTTTCTGAGCAGTTTGCTACTTCCAGTTCAGGAAATTATGCTGTACATGCAACTTGTACAACTAATAAAAAATAAAAAATAATTTAAATTTTAGCTTTGATTACATGGTAGTTTTCGATGCTTAGTTGAAATAGAACTTTACAAGTTAAAGTATCGTGAATTTATTTATATAGATGACTGGCAAATGGTTTACATATCAATTTCTATAGATGGTATTCTGCCATATTTGCCAGATCAACAATTGGCAGAATAAGGTTCCTTCTGTTAATTACATTTCAACACATTTGATAGTGTATATTGTTCCAGATTTTCTGCACCTAATACAAAGAACCAGATTGATGTTGTCTGCACCTAATACAAAGGAACAGATTGATGTTGTCTGTAGAAGCAAAAATTGTTTCTGCACAATAACTTGATTTGCCCTCCTTCTGCAGTTAAAACATTTTGTGAATTGCTTGCACTTGATATAAGAAAGAAGCACGACAATTTTGGTGTCAAAAGGTGAAAGTTTTAGGTCACTAGAAAAAAGTTTCCACACAAGACTTCTAGTGCTCCACCATACAGTTACCAAAATTTGTGGATGGCTTGCACTTTGGGTAAGCAATCAGTCTGTTGATTTTCGGGTCAAAAGGTCATGTTCAGACTTGCTGTGACAAAACAATATAAATAGATTTTGCACAAGAACATTAGTTTTACTTCAGATACCTTGACCAAATATTGTGTATGGCTTGCACTTTGGATTAGGATGAAGTCTGTCATTTTGGAATTTGAAGGTCAAGGTCTCTGTGACCAGAAGAATTAAAGTGGTGTCTGTTCACAACTCTTAGTTATCAGCCATTTACTTGCATAGCTTGCATGTTGGGTAAGAAAAATGCCTTTTGATTTGAGGTCAAATGTCAAGGTTACAGTGATTGAAAGATTAATACCCTTAGTTGTAGACCTTGTGCCTTGTCCATAGTTTGTGGAAGGCCTGTATTTAAAGTGTGAAAGAGGCCTATTGATTTGGGGATCAAAAGATCTAGTGTCAAGGTCATTACAGCTCAGAGAAGAATGGTTTTGCAGAATAACTTTTGCTCTAGAGTTGATTCCTTGACCAAACTTTGTGAATGGTTTCCATTATGGGAAATGAAAAAGACTAGATTCTTGGGTCTGAAAGTCAGAGAGCATGGTCATGATAAGTCTTATTAAAAAATGATGATCTATGCAGACAAAATTGTGTGTGTAACATGTCATAGAGAAAACTATTAAACATTGGGTGGGCATAAAATATGTTATAATTATTTATGGCACATTTGTTTGAAATATGTACATCAAATAAAACTGACAAGTGAAAGTCAGGACAACATGTGAGCTCACTTATTTTGAGCAAGTAAATGAATCTCAATTTTATTTAAACTTACAGCAGACAATCAGATACACAAATAAGGTAATTACATAAAACATTATATTACATGTATAAATATGATAATTACATAAATATGGTAATTACATAAAAAAGGTAATTACATAAATAAGGTAATTACATAAATAAGTTAATTACATAAATAAGGTAATTAAATAAATAAGGTAATTACATAAATAAGGTAATTACATAAATAATGTAATTATATAGAATTGTATCTTGCTACCTCACCTGGCCATAAGTCCAAGTGATGGTCATGAATATTATGTACATTGTTCATTGTTTAATATACTACTCCAGTGGCCTAGTGGTAGAGCATCTGCCTTGGATGCGGGAAGTTGTGTGTTCAAACCGTGGCCAAGTCATACCAAAGACTTTTAAAAATGGTACTAACAGTTGCCTCGCTTGGTGCTCAGCATTAAGAGGTAAGTGTTAAGACTGATTGGCCTGGTGTCAGGATAATGTGACTGAGTGGGGAATGATACTATATGTCTGCAACTTGATGCCCCAGCACTAAACATTACTAAAGACTGTCATACTGCAGACATCATAGGTTAGTGTTAAGACTGGTTGGTCTGGTGTCAAGCTAATATGACTGGGTCTGCAGCATGATGCCCCAGTGCTAGACTTTACTAAAGACTATCACACTGCAGACATCATAGCATTATGACTGAAATTTTTTGAAAAGCTATGTTAAAAATCTAAATCGCACGTGCACACACACACACACACACACACACACACATTGTTTGATGTGTAGTATGTTGTGCAAACATTTGTCAGCATTTGTTACTGTCAACGTTTCCCACAAAGCCCCACATAAATCTCTTGCAAGAGAGTATACAGGCATGAAGGCCCTTGTTAATATATGACAAATGTTAACCATTTGCCATGGAGTATGACTGATGTTACTTTAAAAAAAAGACTTCTCAAATATAACTTTACAGAATTGAACATTTTTTAAAGAAAATATCTAAGTTTTGTCTGTTTGCTTAGATTTCTACCATTATTAAAATAAAAAAAATTGTAGAAGTCATTTTTGAAAACTGCTCAGTTTATCCAGTCTATAATTTTATAATGTAATTATATAGAATTGTATCTTGCTACCTCACCTGGCCATAAGTCCAAGTGATGGTCATGAATATTATGTACATTGTTCATTGTTTAATATACCACTCCAGTGGCCTAGTGGTAGAGCATCTGCCTTGGATGCGGGAAGTTGTGTGTTCAAACCATGGCCAAGTCATACCAAAGACTTTTAAAAATAGTACTAACAGTTGCCTCGCTTGGTGCTCAGCATTAAGAGGTAAGTGTTAAGACTGGTTGGCCTGGTGTCAGGATAATGTGACTGAGTGGGGAATGATACTACATGTCTGCAGCTTGATGCCCCAGCACTAAACATTACTAAAGACTGTCATACTGCAGACATCATAGGTTAGTGTTAAGACTGGTTGGTCTGGTGTCAAGCTAATATGACTGGGTCTGCAGCATGATGCCCCAGTGCTAGACTTTACTAAAGACTGTCATACTGCAGACATCATAGCATTATGACTGAAATTTTTTGAAAAGCTATGTTAAAAATCTAAATCGCACGTGCACACACACATACACACATTGTTTAATGTGTAATATGTTGTGCAAACATTTGTCAGCATTTGCTACTGTCAACTTTTTCCACAAAGCCCCACATAAATCAGTTTCGGCCACACTTGCAAGAGAGTATACAGGCATGAAGGCCCTTGTTAATATATGACAAATTTTAACCATTTGCCATGGAGTATGACTGATGTTGCTTAAAAAAAAAGACTTCTCAAATATAACTTTACAGAATTGAACATTTTTAAAGAAAATATCTAAGTTTTGTCTGTTTGCTTAGATTACTACCATTATTAAAATAAAAAAAATTGTAGAAGTCATTTTTGAAAACTGCTCAGTTTATCCAGTCTGCATAGAAGATTTCCCGACATAAAAACTGTTCAAAATTTTAAAAATGATCTAATCAAATTTACAGTATGGTCACAATGTATACTAAAAGATAAAAAAAAAATTAAAATGACTTCTCCAAAAGTGTTAAACAGAATTTGTAGAAGTATAACAGGAATCATGTTCAAAAATTTATTCAGTTAAATTCACAGTAGTGGCCATTGTATCCCTAATCAGAAAAATCTAGAAAAAAATTTGTTCAAATTTAACTTAACATATCCCGGCATAAAGGCATTTCAAGTAAGCATAAATGATAACAATATGCCTGCCAAAATAGATGCAGTTACTGATAATAGAAAACCTTTTAACTTTTTATTTCAGAAGCAAAAAATGTAAAATAGATTTTGAGCAAATTTGACAGAAATGTCATAATTTAAAGGCCTGTGAAATTTATACAAAAATATCAATCCATCTTCCAGTATGACTATAACTTCAAAAAGAAAACAGTATTCAACAGAACTGGACTAAATTTCAAATGAAGCATTCTTTCATGAACCAGTATGCAACTGATGCCACTCTGCCAATGAATATGGCTACAATTATTACAAATAGAAAACCTTTAAATGACTTTTAATAAGGTGCTTCACATAACTGAATAGACCAAACCTGAGAGAAAACATCTTTGTTTGTAAACCTTGAAATGATGATTTGCCACCTTATATGGTTTAACATACTAAATAATAGAGAAACCTAATTGTAACTCATTATTCATAGCCAATTATCACATTTTGACAAAAATCTAGGTTTTCTGACCAGCAGCTTTTTGCATTTGGTTTTCAGGCCAATGTCAACCTGGTAATACATAACATGCATACTCTTGTTCTTTATGAAAGATGTTTCACATGCAGAAATAAGTTTAATTCTGTCATTTGTGTAAATGCTAACTGAAACACTGAATTCTTTCTTTTTCAGCTATAAGCTTTGATATTAAGATAGATGAAAATGATTCAGCAAAGAGATGCCACCTAAAAGGGAATTATAATATCCATATCAGCTCCACCGGCGTTGGCCTTCTTGACAATAAACAGAATGTGGTCTATAGTTGGCCTTACAGTTTTATTAGAAGATACGGAGTAGAAAATAATAAGAATGTGTTTGTCATTGAAGTAGGAAGAAAGTGTAACAGTGGAGAAGGACAGTTCAGATTCCAGACTCGCAAAGCACAAGAAATTCATGACCTGGTTACAAGCCGTTCACTTCAAATGCAAAGATCACAAAATCCAATGACTGTATTAGCACCATTGATTCCACATCAAGTTTGCATGCGACAAGGATCAACTGTTTCCGAGGACTCCGAAGAAAGTCCTCAGTTACAAATGAAAACCCAGCCCTCAGTTTCTTCTCCCAAAAATGGCACCCACAATTCATGGGTAGGTAGCAATAATAATACTGAAGCAGATAAGCTAAGTGCCACAGATATGAAGAAGTCAGGCAAAAAATCCCCAGATGTAATTCCCAGAGTTCATGCTGCAGATAAAATGTCTGGGAATGGGTCTGAGGCTGATAGACGAAGTGTAACACATGTGTCACATAACCTATCCCATGTGCTACCAAACTTTCAAAAAGAACTCGAAGAAAAACTTAATAAAGATCACAAGCTTTTGGAAGCTAAAGCAGAAAACCATGAAGT
This sequence comes from Potamilus streckersoni, assembly GCA_016746295.1. NCBI lineage: Eukaryota > Metazoa > Mollusca > Bivalvia > Unionida > Unionidae > Potamilus > Potamilus streckersoni. Next base: position 2,492,873 of record JAEAOA010002345.1, on the reverse strand, counting down.
CCAGAATATTACTGAAGATGAGCAAAATGATACAAGACAGAGCAAAAAGAAAACAAGAAAAGATGAGAAGAGAGAAAGTGATAAAGAAAAGAAGAAGAAAGAAGGTGAGAAAGATAACAGTAAAAAATGGAGTCTTTTCTCCAAAAAAAGTAAAGAAAATGAGAGGATTAAATCTTCAGAGAGGGACATAAAAAGTGACAGTACTAGCTCTAACCAAAAACCACAGCATCTAAATCAGAGTTCAAGATTTTACGAAGAAGTGGACATACCAGAGAGGGTGGCAGACACACAGAGTACAGGATTATATTCTGAACCTTTTGAACATATCAAAAATAAGAAAAAATTAACATCTAAAAAATCAAATGAAGGAAAAGTCCCTCCACCAGTAGCAAAAAAGCCTCAAGAATTATATTCTGAACCAGTCATGGAGGTGAATGCCCCGAATATATATTCAGAAGCAGTCAAGGCAGGTGAGTCTGCAGACTCAGTGGTTTATTCAGAGGCATTTAAAGTTCGGCAAGATGCTTGGAAAAACTATGGTGAGGCAGAAAAATTCCATGATGAGGACTACATGAATATTCAGGCAGCCAGGGAGATGCAAAAACAATCTGCCAATGAACCACCTCTTCCACCGAGACCATCAGACTTTGATGATGATGATGATAATGATGATGATGATGGCACCTATGCTGGTGAAAGTTATTATAATAAACTAGATTTTGAGAGAAAGATGCCAAATTTTAAATCAAAACCTGCTGGTCAAGGTCACATATATGGCACATCATCAGGACCAGTTGGGCCACTTCCTGAGCAAAACTATGATAGTGTCAGCTCTGGAGAAGAGGAAGAGGACGAGGAGGAGGAGGAAGATCAGTATGCTGAAGCAGATATAAATCCACAGGACGCATATGAAGAGGCTAAACCTAAACCTCCACAGCCTAAGCCTCTCCTAACAAAATCTCAGAAATCACCACCACCAGAAAGCCTGTATGAAGACATATAATGATGTTTATAAGCAAAGATAGTGCTGTAGATGTGAGTTAACTCTCTTCACTTGGATACTGGAACAATTTGAAAAGTGAGGTGTTGCTGCAAAGAGTAGGGGATTGGTGAGGAGAATAAAAAATGTGTCATATGTATGATTTTCAGAAATTATTGAGTGGCTTTGGACAATACGACCACCCTATTTATAATGTCATTACAACCTTTGCCATAATAGGTAATCACATAGCCTACTGCATGGAGGAATGCTTGTATTGAAGTATGTATATAGGCAACTTTTATAAGTATATATCACATTTTACAGATATATTTTTTTTTAACCACCCTGTTCATATGAGACAATATCATTGCTAATATTATTATTATTTTCTTTCTTTTCTGAACATTTGAAAGTGATTGCAATCAACTGTAGAGATTTCTGGCTGTTTCAAAATATTGTGAGTAAATTTCCTATAATGATGTCTTCCTTTGCCATTACACATTGAAAATTTTTAATAATTTCTTTACCCAAAGCAACAGGTTTAAATGATCCAATTAGTCAGATCAGGAAATATTTTTTTTGTATATACCTGGAATATTTCATTTCAGAGAAGTTTTCCTGTGATAAGCCTAGGAGGTTGTGTTTCTTTTTTAGCATGTGGGAGTTGGGTTATGTTAAATAATGATTTTGTAATGATAATTAATCATTCTAAGCAACAACTCTTGTACTATTTATGACACCAGGTGAACTGGTCAGTCTTGTATGGCTTTCTTAGTATGCCTTGTAAATGTTTTATTTTTTATTTTTGTGTTGTACAGCTTTGCAACACATGAGGAATGTATTATGCCAAGGAGACTAAATTGAAGTCCAAGGGCATATCACTGTTGCCAGACTGGACTGGCCTGATACTGGGAATTGAATTGGCTTGTTTCTGGTCAGGTATCAAATGTCTTAGCCATTGAGCCACAGTATTTCTCCTTGTAAAGATATTTAAAAATGGAGATCTGCTTATTACTGAACAAGATTTTCTTAGAAATAAAATTTGTCTTGATTTGCTATAGTTTTGGAATGGATGTATCATCATATATAGGCATATTTGAATGGAGAATTATGGTAATATGAGTCACAAAACTTTTATTCTTAATTTAAATCATTTAACAGAAAGTATACCAACATGATTTATATGAAGACATTTACTATTTTTTTTACAGAATTTTGAGTACTATAGCTTTACTGCAAAGTTGTTGATCAAAAATAGGTGAAGTCAGGAGAAATCTATTGATTTACATTGATCAAACAATTTTCAATGAGAATGTATTAATCAGAATGTATAAATGATAAAATTATAAATGAGTTCATAATATATAATATAATATAATATAATATAATATAATATAATATAATATAATATAATATAATATAATATAATATAATATAATATAATATAATATAATATAATATAATATTATGGAATATAATATAATATAAATAATGATAAAGAGTATTTGCTGCATGGTATTTGTATAAAAAAGAAGTTTGAAATGTGAACCTGTATTCAGAGGTCATCTTTGAACAAAAAATGCTAATGGGGCTTTTTCCCATTGGTGGCTACTGAAAACAGATTTGACTGCTGGTTAAAAATTCATTTTTGATTTTCCTGTAAATTAAACATGCTTTGTCTTCAGAATCATGAAAACAGTATGTTAACAATAAAATTTGACAATGTTTAAAGTAATTTGTTCGATGGCAGAAAGACAGTGTTTAACAGAGATTTATATAGATACTGTAATGTGGTCTCTCAAAAGATGGCTTTCATGACATGTTTGATTATATATTTATAATTATATACCTATATACCATTCCTGGACCAAGATATACTTACAGATATATATTTATCACCTAACACTCATTTTTTTAGGTTCATGATATCATATAACTATTGTTTGCCTTACTGTAGTGTAATAATGTGACATAGCATTTTATATTGTCTTTATGGTTTTATAATTAATAGAATATATTATCCTTAATGTGATGTAGTTAAAGAATATATTGTACTAAATATTATGTAATCAGTAGAATCTTCAACTCCTGTATATGCCTTGGTTAGATCCTCTCAGCTGTACACTTTCATCAGCAGATCCAGAGAGAGACAGTAAAACTTTATTTTGACAGCCATTGTCAGCATTGAATTTTCAGTCACAGGTAGGACAGGTCTTAAAGATATTTAGAACAAAGTGTATTCTCTATGGTGATATGATTAAAAACCCATACAATTCTATTTTAGCAATCCTCATTGCCTCTCACCATTCTTTCTCTTAGCCAGTTTCATGGTATCAGACTCCCTCACTTCCCACTTTCACTATGGCACAAGAAGGTTAACATTGTACATTCATGTACATGTTGGTAAATTCTTCATTTAGCTGCATTTTATGATACTCTGTATACTTTCTGTTGTACCTAGAATAACAAAACGAAATGGGCATATGTAACACCATATTTCATGTTTCATTGGCTTTGCTTAAAGTATGTGTTTTTAGCTGTTTTCATGCTCTGTTCATGCTAAGATCATTAAACTATAGGAATGTATGTATCGCCATTAGTGTCACATCCACACAACAAAAGAATATCACATTCATTTCACATTTTACTGGCTTTGGTTAACTTCTTGTTTAGCTCATGACTACATCAGAGCTTTTGACCTGTATAATTACTGTATAGCCTAGAATCTTGAAACCTAGTACAGTGTAGTATGACCAGTATTTCACACTTCAACAATTTGGATTAAATTTTAGTTTAACTTTTTATGTTAGATGAAAATGGATGTGACTATAATTTCATATATAACTTCATGATCCATTGTTTTTTTTCTAGTAAAATTTGTATTTAATGTTGTTCAGCTATGAAAACCACAAACTAAATCAAAACTTAATAATTAAGAGGATGATGATCATTATTAGAGGGAGGATAGAACAGGACTGATCCAACCATGATGCATTGGGTTTATTCTTTAAAAGAAACAAACACACACATATTCATGCGAGTTTTAGGATGCAATGGGATTTTTAAGACTATATGTTGATATATAGTTCAGTATCGACTAAACCCCCAGCCCAACCCGTAACAATAAATATTGAATGTTCCTAGAGCACAACTGCAAAATGAAAATTTAATATTTTTGAAAATGTGTCAGGTTTAATGGCACATTTGCTGTCATTAGTTCTTGAGGCATTTCCAAAAAGGGCGTACAACACAAAGATAAACACATAAAAGGGTAAAAATAATCAAAATGCAAAGTCAAAATGTTTGATATAAATTCCTTAATTTTAATATCATCGTTTATTTTCTCTATTACAACATAAAATATTTCTTATGTTGAAACAGTTGATTCTTTTTTTTAATCAAGAATTGATCTTTGCATGAGACCCTACAACTAGACTAAAGATTATACCAGTCACTGCCAACAAATCCATCACACTTTTGTCAAGATATATTCATCAAGTTAGACACACTCTTATAAAAAATTTAAGTTTTATTAACAATGTGACACAATACTTGGGATCATCTTTAGTGCAGTATCAGCAGAATTTATGCATCTTTAATGAATTTGTCATGGGTAAGTGGTATAATCACTTGCTTTTGAAAGTCATTGTCCTTAGTTCAGTTCCATGCTCTGACAACTAAGAATAATGTTTTATTTTTGTTTCATTTATAACTGAAAGAGAAGGGGTTTCATTTCAATAAAAACTTTAGACGTGATCTTGTTTTATATATTTCAGATTAATTTGTCTTTTGAAATAGGAAAACATATTTAATCAAAACATTTTTTTTCAGATGAACTTTGTCCTTTTAATCTCAACAGTAATTTCAGAAAAATTTATTGTAATAATATTGTTTTGGTGACATGGTAAGTTTGATAGATAAACCAAACATGGCCTCTTTGTACAGGTGCAACCACATGGTGTCAGGATGCTGTTATGAAGCTATATGTTGTTATGATATATGATAATCTGTATAAAAATCATTCCATATTATTTTACATTAATATATTATTTGTTAATGTTCATATAGTTGGCAATATGTAAAACCTAAGCAGAATAGCTTGAATAACTGTACCACACATGATGCTATATGTACTTTTAAATGATATGGGGATTTTTGAAGCTTTTCTTGGGCAGTAAAAAGGCCTTGTGAATACCAGTGTAAATTTTCCCATATTCCTAGGTCTTTAAGAATTGTGATTATTTCCCTATTTCAACAATATACACTTGAGGGTGTTATTACCAGTTCATAAATTGATTACCCAATCACTCAAAAAAAATCCCAATGAAATTAAAATTATTGAATTCAGATATTTATCATAAGGATGATAATTGTATATAGATTTAAGCCTGAAATTAGTATATTTATTTTCATCATAAAATGTGATACAATATACTAAATGCAGGTCATGGTGATTTATTTATTTTATGTTACCCATTTTATACATTAATGTATGTGTGTGTATGTATGTATGTATGTATGTCTATATATATATATATATATATATATATATACATATATATATATATATATATATATATATATATATATATATATATATATATATATATACATATATACACACATTGCAGAAATTTTGCAAAAGTTTTACTCGGTATTTATTCTCATTTGTGCTTTTTTAAAACCTGCTCAAAAGTGCGCATCTGTGAAGATTTAGTGCATTGTAAAGGCTATTTTGTCATGTGTGTATATATATGAGATGGCTTATTGTCAGTCATCGATCATTTAGCATAGTTTTATTTTTATCACTACTTGACCTAAATTACTTGGAGGATTATCATGAGATTTTACACAAACATTCATTCCAAGGTCTTGTTGGTCTTAAAATAATCTTTTTCAAACATCTAATATGGCTACCACAGCAGCCATCTTGAAAATCTTGTTGTAGATGCTCCTCTTGATTCATAATAGCAATATGAGGACTTCACTTGGACTTGATATATCTAATTGGTCCCAAATGAAAATGTCTTTCTGATGTCCAGTTTGGCCTACACAGCAGCCATCTTGAAAATCTTGTTATGGCTATTCCAGATGAAATGGTGCTGATCTGGTGTCAAGTATCTTGAAAATGATCTTCAGAACAGAAAGTAAAAGACGGTCCTATACAAAAATATTCCACTGAGAAATCAAATATTGACACCACATTTGTCACCCACATCTTTTCCAGAATAGATGGTCACATCAACATGGAATATTTATTTAAAGATTTTGTTTGACATCTAATCGATCCCAAGTGAATATTGCACTAATCAGATCTCCAATATGGCTGCCAAGGAAACCATCTTGAAAATATTGCTATTCCTTTTGAACAGGAAGTCATATGAATATGTTCTTTTCAGTAAAAGATTTTTTTGATGTTTTGCTATTGCAAAATGAAAATGCTGCTGCCCAGACATCCATTATAGTAAGAACAATGCCATCTTGAAAATCTTGTTATTGCTATTCCTTCTGAACAGAAAGTCACATTAGCATAGGGTTTTCACTGAAAGACTTCTAATGGTGTCTGTTTGGTCATGTACAAAATTTGTGCTGATCTGATATCCATTGTGGACTCAACAGATAGACGAATCAGGCTGATATGATGGTGAGAACTGAACTTTTGCCCTTAATCTCATACATTCAGTATCTTAGCTACCAAGACATCATGTTTATGAAATTTGGAGTTGACATTGGTGTGTGTATTGGAGTATTTTGATAATTCAGCATTGTTCTGGATAACTAAACAGATTATGTTGGATGTTCAGATAGTCTAGGTTCTGTTGTGCATTGCAAACATGTGTCCAAAGAATGGACCTAGCATTTAGCACTAAGAAAGATGCCAGCCAGGTGAGTGGTCTCAGGCCAGTTTTGGTCTCTTTGTTCTTGTATATAAGTTATCTGCACAAATATTCATACACACAGACACACATGCGTGCACACACACACACATGCACACACACACCACTACTTTCAGATTAGATTATGTTGTATTCAGTATTCTTATCATAGGTTTTGGTGACCAGGATCATTATTCTTTAAAACTTTTGTAGAAACATAAACAAGCTCAAAGTTCTGGCATTCTCAATCTTAGCTTTGTACAAAGATTCATGGAGTTTGAAGTCTCTTTGTAACTTTAGTTCTTCTATTTTAATGGTGTACCTGTATTCAGAATATCATGAAATATTTGATTTTCAGGTTTTTAGCATGAAATTGAAACACAAAAACCTATCTCAGATTCACGTCACTGAAATTTAGGTCTAGAAGGAGAAGCAAAGTTAACAAACACTAGGCATATTAACAGTATTTTAATTAAACTTTCAGTCTGTAAAAGTTTGATGCATTGGAGGATCTGTTATTTTACTAAATAATTTGCATGTATATGGTAAATGGAGCCATTGTCAAGAAATTATCAGAGCACAAGAAATATTGAACCCCATCACAAAGCTCCAAACTGGGAGTCATTCAGTCTCATTATAGCTTGCTGTGAATGTGGAGATAGTTATATAATCCAGACATTTTTTTAATGCTTACCTCTCTTTGAATAAAGTTATAGAAAATCAAAAGTGAGAAAATTTAAGTTGAACTTTTGTTTTATGTCTTTAGTACCTGAAACATAAGTATGGGCTGCATGTTTATTGTTTAAAATTACTCAACCCAATAAAGTTACTTGTAGACTGTTAAAAACCTGTAAAATAAAACACGGCTACCAGGAAGAAGTATATATTGGCATTTCAGGTTGAATAATTGATGCTTTTAGAGAGAATATATACAAGTATTACAAATACAGTACATGCAATATACTGAGAATTTACTGTTTTGGTGTGGAACCGATAAACTATTTATCAGTATTGTGGTTGTTACAAGCCATGCAATCAAGAACCTCAAATGAACATAAACCTTTCTTTGAAAACAATTGGACCCTTTCTCCAATCTACTTCATCTATGACATTTTTGAGGTTGAAAGTCGTTATTAATTGATGGCCTCCAAATTGAATGCATTCAAATATTATATCTTTTGCCACCATTTTTAGGTATGGAGTCATTATTTTCTTGTGTTAACATCATGCAGAATAAGAATGATTTCAGTAATTGTATATAATGAAGTCCCAGCAACCAGTTTGATTATATGAAATAGTATATATTTTTAAAAGTATATTGCATCTTCATTGGATATATAAATTTATGGTAATAAAATCATAATAATTTATTATGAAAGTGTTGACTGTTTTTTTTTTATAAGAGATACATACAGTTTCTTGAATTTCTTTTTTAAAAAGTAAAATGAAATATAAAATACATACATGCAAGAGACTAGAGCAAATAAAAGGCTCAAAATAGATTTCTACCCTTAAGTCTTCTGGTCTCCAGTGAAATAGTTCAGGCTGTTTCCTTTAATGCCATTAATTGATAGAATTAGGATTGATATCATTGATCATTAATTACCATTAATAGGATTACCATTAATTGATAGGATTAGGATTAGGGATACTAATACACTAAACATGGTTACCAAGATTTAGATGATACAATAAGCATGGTAGACACCCAGCATATTAATTATAGCCATCCTGTATCTTGGACATGCATGTTGGGTTGCATTCTGTTCTTATTCCTTGGGTAAATTTAGTTGCTGTTCTAACAACTAACTTATTTACTATAACCAGTGTATCTAGAACTGTTTAAGCTGATGCTATGGTACAACACCTACCATCTCTCTCTCTCTCTCTCTCTCTCTCTCTCTCTCTCTCTCTCTCTCTCTCTCTCTCTCTCCCACCCACCCACTCACTCAACCACCCCCATGCAGTTTACTCACTGGAGATACAGGTGTCCAAAGGGGCATTGATTTTTAGGCACAACTCAACTTGATACTGCTGATCTTAAGCCTATCTTCCTGTATCAAGCTGTTTCTAGCTGATATTGAACACCAGGTGGATGAAGGACCACTACAGAACTCTTTTGATCTTTATGCAGCAGGGAAAATAAGAGGCCCATGTGGAACTCCTATTGCTCACCTGTTATATATTAGTACAGATTACAATATTTTACATTGAAGCATGGCAGTCAGGAGAATTTTGAGTTATTTGCTATAATTTTGAAGTATTTGACAGTCTGTTAAACCATATTTCTACTCTGAGTACCTTCAGAAGAAGCAGATGGCATCTTTTGTATAAATAGGGTTACCATATGTCCTCTTTTTCCCAGATGTGTCCTCCTTATGGTCCTTAAATATATAGATACGTGTACTGATACCGATACACCCTTTCTCTCTCAAGTAACCTCAAGTTAGAATGTTAAAATATGGTAACCTTGGTATGAATGTGAATGGTATTTATCCCAGGACTTTACCTATCTTATTTGGACTGTTTTGGTACAGCATTTTGGTAAACAAAGACATTCTATGATCGATTAGATTCAAATAAAAATAAATTAGTTATTTTTGTTATTTTAGGGCCTAATGTCATTTTTTTAGCACCTGATAGGCTATACATGGCAGCCAGTATTTATGGTGGAGGAAGAACTTGGGAAAACCCTGGAAACCACTGACCCACAAAAGCAACTGGCAAGCTTTCTCACATATCCACAATGGCTGAATCTTAGGCTCAAACCCATGCAGACAGTGGTGAAATGGCAGTGATCTGTATTGGAGAGCACTTTAGACCACTCTGCCATTAGACAGAGGTGAGATAGCAGTGATCTGTAATGGAAAACACTTTAGACCTCTCAGTCACTCGGAGCCTCTTATAAATTAGTTTCCTTAGCCACATCTAATGAGAGACACATATCATTTGTAGGCTTTCCACCCAGTTGCCATGGAAGCCACACCATTGCAAGGAAAGTCACATAAAATACAGTTTTGTAGACCATGGACTGAGGTAGATTCCTACCAAGTTTCGTTGACACTGGTACAATGCTTATTATTCTATTGGAAAGATTGCCAGTTTCAGACATGCTTAATCTATTTACTGGTGTTTTCAAACCATAACGATTCTTATATGACTCCTGTTCCAGATTCCCCTGCATATTCCCAGTGACTAATCCCAATGGAGAATATTTTTCACACATTCCTCCTAGATTTTAGTCCATGAGGAAGCCTGCATCATGGGTTTATTAGTTGGGAAGCCATAAAAGGTAAGCAATGACATTCTCCCACCCAAACCCCATTATAATATTACTGCTCATTAAATAAAAGTCCTATTCAGTCTTCATTTTTTTGTGGATTTAATTTACTATGTCTCCTGCCATCTGTTGTCCTTCTTTTCCAAGTCACTGGTCTATAAAATGCTCTTTTATGAGTTTTACAATACATTAATCATACAGTTATTTCTGAAATCATTGCAAGCATTGTGAGCTTATTCAATTACTCTAAAAGAAGTATCTGACATTTTTGCATAGTTTGATTAAGTGGTATTTGTTCTGCTACATAACCAAATCCAAAATGTTTTATCTGATTAATTTTAGTTATATCCTGAGCCAGAGCCATATTGTATCCCGCACATAAGATTTGTTGGTCTCAGATTCTTCAGATCAACCAAGAACCATTCTCACTGATGACCATTTGATGTCAGCCTCATACAATGGATATTCTGTTTAGATGGCAGAGCTGATCATGTGTACATGCATGTAGAGTTTAGAATCTTTGCCAATTATCAACAAATTTCTCTGATGTAATCATTGACTGACTCAGTCTCACACATGGTATTCAGAAGTCCTATGACATTCCAAACTGCATCCAAGCCTGATGAGAATATGAGTTGAGTTTTTGATGTTAAACATGATAAACATGCAAAGATCTTAGTTCGATTTAGAGTGTGCTGCATTCCATTGTGGTGATTGACATCAGAAAAACCATGTGGAATTTTTATTTTTGTGAGGAGATTGTAATCATCAAGCATGGTGCTCTCAGCTGTATTTGCAACAAGATGCTGTACCATAGCACAGAGAGATGTACCTAAGAACTCATCATCAGTATCATCATCATTGTCTTTAATGGATTCATGTGTAAAACGTCTCCAGGTCCATGATGTAATTGGTGAGCAATCTATATGGTCTTGTTAATGACTTCTGTTGCCTTATCACTGGCATGAACTGACCCCATGAGTATTTCTGACTTATCCTAAGTTCACGAACCCACTGATGGTCAGAGGTCTGGTGATCAAAAACATAACTTTAGTTGTGTAAATACAATGCATCCTCACTAAAGAATTGTGATGGATGTGGTTTTCGAAAAAATTTCTTCTAAATGAAGTCTGGCATGTTAAGGTCAACATTTGTTTTACTCCCTCCCACTTTGGGTCAGATGCCCCACATTGTTTAAACTTTTCCCAATATACCCATTTAGCTCAGTTTGCAAATTTGCAAATGCTGTATTTTGAAAATTTCTTGCATGATTCTGCTACATATTTTTTGATTACTCAGTGAAATAGGAAGAAAATGCAACAATATCCTCATCAGGCATTGGCAGTCTATCTTGACATATTTTAGGCCATCGTTTTGACTTAGATGGTTGTTGTAAAGGATGTGCAATTGACTCCTCAACATCATCTTTTAGGTTAACAATAGCATCTAGTTGTATCTTTTTCCATGGTCTTTACAATAGAACCATGTTCTTTTAGGTTAACAATAGCCTTTAGTTATATCTTTTTCCATGGTCTTTACAATAGAACCATGTTCTTTTAGGTTAACAATAGCCTCTAGTTATATCTTTTTCCATGGTCTTTATAATAGAACCAGGTTCTTTTAGGTTAACAATAGTCTCTAGTTGTGTCTTTCTCCATGGTCTTTACAATAGAACCAGGTTTTTTAGGTTAACAGTAGCCTCTAGTTGTGTCTTTCTCCATGGTCTTTACAATAGAACCAGGTTCTTTTAGGTTAACAATAGCCTCTAGTTGTATCTTTCTCCATGGTCTTTATAATAGAACCAGGTTCTTTTAGGTTAACAATAGCCTCTAGTTATGTCTTTCTCAAGGGTCTTTACAATAGAACCAGGTTCTTTTAGGTTAACAATAGCCTCTAGTTATGTCTTTCTCCATGGTCTTTACAATAGAACCAGGTTCTTTTAGGTTAACAATAGCCTCTAGTTGTGTCTTTCTCCATGATCTTTATAATAGAACCAGGTTCTTTTAGGTTAACAATAGCCTCTAGTTGTGTCTTTCTCCTTGGTCTTTATAATAGAACCAGGTTCTTTTAGGTTAACAATAGCCTCTAGTTGTGTCTTTCTCCATGATCTTTATAATAGAACCAGGTTCTCTTTCTGTTTCATCATTGCTGCCACTTGTGATGTTGTTTATATGGTAATGACTGCAATCTTTTTTTTGTTGGTTTGATCAGGGGTGCAAATGTCTGTCTGATGCCCTCTGTAAGGTCTTCCTGTGCAATCTGTCAGGACTGACACCTTTTGATGAATTCCTTCACATTAATAGAGTAGTTCCATGTCAGTCAACATACTCTGCTATTTTATCACAGGCAGTTTTCTGCTTTTGGCATTGTATACGTTTATCATGGTTGTTAAATTACTTCACAAATTCATGTTCAGGCTAGCCTGATACTTGCACAGTCCATGAGACCAGTCAATCATGTGAAAACCATGTGTGCCCTTGCTGACCTCCCTGGACAGATTCAAAAACTCATCTCATGAGTAATCAGTGGCGCATCATGTCCTATGAATATTTGCAAGAGCATCAACTCCACGAAATACCATCATCATGTTCCAGTTGTCCCATATTAGGCATATGTGCACATCATTAACATAAATCTTGTCGTTCCTTTTCTGTCAGCCCCAGGAAAATATTCTCGCATGTTTATCTTGCTTGTCAAGCATCATATTGTTATACATGACGAAGATTATTCTTTTCCAATGAAGGTCATCAGTCACAGGGGTTTCATCAAATAAGGAAAAGAACTTAATTAATTAATTAATTATTAATTAATTAAATTCTATTAAGATGCTTCACTGATGCAAGTGGTTTTGTGAAATTCATGAGTATGTCAGAAGACAACTCATTATCTGTGGATGATGCAGTTACTTATAGTTGATCAAATCCAACTCAGGTTCTAATGTGTATTAGCAAAACTGGAATCTCTGGAACTTGTTTTGTTTTCATTCTGCAGCAAAACTGTTTTTGTTTGTGACTGGAAATGTTGTTTCTCAGCACATACATGTACATTCCAAATTTAAAAAATGGAGGTCATGATATTGCTTTTGTGTTAATAAGCTACCTGGGGTACTGTGGAGTGAATATTTTGATGAAAATCATACAAGGATCATATTGTAGGTCTGAAGAATGGTTGGATAGATGACAGGACTCTAATAAGCAACTGAGGCTGTAAAAGAACCTGTAAACCTTTTTGCTAAGACAAAACCATCTACTTTTCGTCGTTTCTAGAAGAGTCACAATTTACATAAGGCACTGAATATTCTAAGGGATATCCAAGACAATGTTGATGAAGAAAATACACACAGTATTATTCGCACACCATAGAATCAGTGCCTTATAATTTAACATTATTGAAGAGAGTTGTCTGGGCTTTTCCTGTCATAAAGTCGATGATGTCTTCCAAAGGCAATAATCAATACTAATGAAAAATAATTCCACAACGGCATCGTGGAGAAAGTAGATGACTATCCAGTGGGTTCCTGGGAGATAACTTTCATCTGTGTTGATGACCTAAGATTGATGGTCTTTAGGTTTACGATGAAGAAGTTCATCTTTAGCGCACACGACAGGATTCCAAGAAGCAGTATATGAACTGTTTTTCAAAAGGTAGTAGAGATGATGGGAATCCAGTTTTGTTTGTTTTATCTTGTTTTGCAGGTAATAATAAGTCATCAATTAAAACCTTACTCTTTGCTTGAAAATCTCAGTCAAGTAATCATCTCTTCAGTTTGTCTCCGTACTCTGGGTCAAAACAGATTTGATGCAATGGATCTCTAGATCAGTCAATAGAGGGGAGGAATGATCACACAAGTCTTTATACCACTGATGCTACACAACTTCTTCCTGGATGAGACTTTGAGCGATCTCCAGACACTAGTCCAAGTTTTCTTCTCGACTTATCATCAGACATTTATCATGTTGAATTTGACTGGGATGATTGTTTTGACATCCATAGCAATATTTCTTTAGTCAACACTGTAATGGTTTCTGCGAGGTGTTTGGCAAATCAGGAGACTAAATCTTGTTTTTGTTCTGGATATGATGGTGTTCTCTTCGTCTTTGTCTTTGGGCTCTGCTTGCTTCCACAATATCCAAAGATTCTCCATCATTCAAAGAGGGATAAGAGTCGTCCATAGCATCTAATATTTTGGAATGACTTCCCTCAAACGGTTTATTTTTAGAGTACTGTTGAATTAGGGATAGAAGATGACGTTCAACGTCTCTGCTAGAGCTTCTACAAACTGAAATTCCACACGCAGTTGACCAGATTTTATATGGTGGAAATATCTCGTCGCTGCCTTGGTCTGGAGTGAAATCAAAGGCCCACAAAGCGTAGCCTCCTGCATAATCTTCGTAGGAAATGTTGTTGCTTTTGTTGGTTTCGATCTTTCCCGTGGCTTTGTGCATGAACAAGTACGATCTCGAGTTATTCTCGGTAAATTTAGGTTCGACCATGTGTACCAGACCGGTAGACATGATGTTGCCATCTCGACTGACTTCGATCTTAGTCAGTCTGTAGCATAGGCTGTGGTTTTAAATTTTCTTGAGGAACGTTTATATGTCTCCCGATAGTGGTAGCAGTTTTTGAAGGGTTACTGGTGGTAACATTTGGTTTGACTTTGACTCTCTGAGTTTGAAATCTATCTCAATCTTGTCATCTTCAAAATCGTTGGCATGGATTTAAGCTAAGAATACTTCAGATACTGCACGCGGCTATATGTCACGTTTCTGCCTCTTACTTTCTTCTTTTATTCCATGAAATGGTGCAATCGTTTCATCTTCATTGCAAAATGTCAAATGACTACATTTTAAACTCCATTGTCCACTATATATCAATGCAAGGTCAGTGTCTTCCCTATATAAAGGGTAAGTGTCTCCCTTAAAGAATTCATTTTACTCTCAATCCTAGTAGAAAGATGGAAGAGCCAAAACAGATGGAACTTCTGATCAGAGCTTTGCTAGGTGACATATAAAGGTCTTCTTCATAGAAGCCGACGAAATACTCCCTCTCCTTCCGAGAGTAAAGTCTAGATGATTGCTATATCTGTTAGATGAAAGGGTGTCGGTCTTCTGACCGTCCACTACGTCAAAGCAAGACAAGCGTGAAATGATACATGTTTTTATTGTCAAGGGAAAGTACACTGGTCTCCAGACTGCGCTAAGAAACAAAAAGAACAGGAGGAGAGGGGTTCAGAATAGGAAGAAGGGGTAACTTCTGAGAGGGTATAACCCAGAAAGAGAAGAAAACACGAAACGAAAGTGAGAAAGAAGAGTAAAAACCTGTGACAGTTATTAAATTCAAGAACACGAGAGAGTGAAAACTTAAAGAAGAAAAATTAACTTTTTAAAGTGGTGTGTTGTGACACTAGATTGTTAATTTTGTACCAAAGAATACACCAAAAAAGAAAAACGTAAGTGTCTCATATTTTTGATTTTTATAATAAGTACCTTCACTCATACTGGTTCATCATGGGATAAAATGGATTTTGAGATTTAATTGATTCTGGCAAAAACCGAGGAGGCTTTTTTTCCCAGAGAAATAGGTATTGCTTGATTTTAATGGGAAGTAATGAACTTCAACTATGGACTTGCTCTTGTCGCTAACTAGGTAGAAATCCTTAATTTTGGTATCTTAAGTAGCTGTGTTGACCGGGTTGGAATGTTTAGCTATGGAAGGTATTCTTCTCTCTGCCAAAATGTCTAAGAGTATCATCACCGTTTGACTTTCAGTCATTCTTCTCTTTTAAACATTATTTGTTCTCTGCTTTTTCTTCCTGTCGTTTTTTTTGTTGCCTCTTCTTCACACTGCTGCTGTTGAATGAAAAAAAATTTCTGCTTCTTTGTGCTGTTGCAAAAAAATTCTCCAATTCCTCCTTCTGCATCCGTTTAAACTCTTCGACGTACGGTAATGAAGGAGATGGCGGTGAAGGTGTTGCTATCAGAACAAATTCTTGTGAAGAGAGAAAATCCACTAAATCCTAATTAAAATCGTTTTCATTTGGAAGTAGGACTGTGATTGCTTTGATAGCCATTGCTATATCATCACTCCTCGTCTCTACGGCCAGTGAACCCCATTTCATCGTCGTCGTAGTTTCCGTCATTTTCTAACCATGTCGCATTCATTTACTGCGCACAGACGCTAACGCAGCTAAATATGGAATGTGACGTCACGGGCAACTCTCTTCGAAATGGAAGGCAGACTGCACTCTGAGTTTCGATCCGTTCTCTCACTAATATGAACCACGATTCACCTCCTTCCATTTACCTGTTCTCGTCACAAAATGTGGATTAATGTAAATTCGTCTACCTTCCTCTCGTCGATGCTGTTCAACCCGTACGTCATGTATGTCAAATTATCAAGAACAATTACCCAGATGACAGAGACGGCTCTTTGGAAACGAAGGATCTATGTGGCTGTCTGAAGAGAGTCTTAATCAACGGTCCAGAGGTTAGATGAAGTTTAAGGAAAACAAGAAGTTTCATGCATATATCTAACCCTACTTCTAGCCATGCCTCTATGTCTACGTCTCTATTGTCCATTGAGTAACGCGTATTCCGGTCAGCTGCTTGCCACACTGCTCCGCCAGATGGAGGTCAGCCACTTGCAACGTTGTTGTCAATGTCCAGTACCGTAACGTCACACCTCTTCAATTCCTATTGACCCTAGACAGGCCCAATCCATTGTTGCACTACATTCCCTGTGTTCAATTCCCTTTGACCCAAGACAGGCCCAATCTGTTAATTTTCCATTATGGCTCCAAAGCACAAACGACCAAATTTAACATAGAAGTCTCGTTGGTTGCATATTCCCCCAATCAGATTATATGAGATTAAAAGTATTGACTTGATCATAAGTTGGTTGGAATGGGAAACAGACCCAGCTTCACTTA
Source organism: Potamilus streckersoni (assembly GCA_016746295.1). Classification (NCBI taxonomy): domain Eukaryota; kingdom Metazoa; phylum Mollusca; class Bivalvia; order Unionida; family Unionidae; genus Potamilus; species Potamilus streckersoni. The sequence goes on along the minus strand of JAEAOA010002345.1, from coordinate 2,475,807 downwards.
AATATCTGGCTTGAAATACATCGTTAATTCATTATGGCACAATTATAGAGACTTGTCATCAAAGATGTAGTTCTCTGTAGAAGATGGGAAGATTTGGACACCAAGACCTGTAAATTAACGCTGGTGATCCCATACACAGAGATAAGAAATATTCTTCTGTGCTACCACTAGCTGTAATCTGGTGGTCATTTCGATGTTCGAAAAAAGAAGTTAAAGTTCAGCGAGCTGTTACTGGCCTGGTCTGAAGAGAGATTTAAGACAGCATTTAACCGGTTGCGAAACTTGTGCTCATTGAAAACAAAGCTCTAAGTATTAAAGAGCCCCGATGCAATTTATTTCAGGTTTGCTCATGTAGCCCATAGCTGTAAATATCAAGGGATATCTTTCTGAAACAGAGGATGAACACATGTACATTCTTGTGCATTCATGTTACTTTTCAAAGCGGACATAGGCATTTCCAAGACAATAACCAGTCATAGTGGAAGAGGGCACTAGTTCCGGGTTCTGTCAGTAATTTACCCAGACCAAATGCGACAATTTGGAAGCCGTTTTCTTACCGAAGTCTGCAAACTGTTTGATATCCACAAGAACATAACTACTCGTTTTTATTCCCAATCAGATAGAATGGTGAAGAAATTCAACAGCACTCTGGAAATAATGCTTAGCAATTATGTAAACGTAAGCAATCGAGATTGGGGTAAGTGCAAACCCTCTGAATGATGGTATAAAGTTCTGTTGAGCATGAGACGACCGGCTTCTCTCCAAACATGATGGTGCTGGGATGAGAAGTCTTAACTATCATGTATATAATCCCCACTGGTATGAAGAGGACACTTGAGTGTAGTTGGGCATGGGATGTGGGAGAGCAAATGGAAGACGCTATTGATATAACAAAGAAATATAGCAAAGCTGCCATGCAGAGTAAAAAGTGACATCATGCCATCCAGTTGCCATGGAAATCGAACCTGTCACACATCGCAGATGATGCCAAGGCGCATGATGTTGCACAAGACATCAGAATTGTAACTTGCCAGAACCATATGACAATACAAAGGCGGAAGAACTGACGGCGATGAAACGAATTCTCAATTTGAGGAGTCCTTCGTTGAGCGACCTCGTTGAGAACGACGTGTTTCATATTGGATAGATAGTTATGGCCTCATTTAAAAACTTGGAATGTCTTTAATAATATCTTGTTATATCATACGTTGGATACTTGTAATCAATGCATCGTGTTAAGATGTTCCGATTGATTGGTAATGTGTTGGTTTGTTACCTATATTAAAAGTTGTTTCATTTTTTTGTTTGTTTGTTTTTAAATAAGAGATGCATTTCTCGGAAGCTTGGGTAATATAACGATTTTTCCTGCATAAGTAAGTTGTTGTAAAAGTCATCACCGCGTATTACTGGGATGGTCCGATTGTCAATAGACTAGTCTGGCAACGTAATAGGTCAAGTAGTTAAAATGTATATAAAGGCCGACATCAAGTTGATTTTATGATTTTGATGTGTATGGTCTTCAGAGATAGGGGAATATAGAAAAGCGGTAGATCTAGAAGATAATAGTGTGGTAAGTTTTGTAATAGATAGACTAAAGGTTTTAAATGAATCTAACAATATTAAAGAAGATAAACGGAATCGTTGTTTTTATCTTCTTCTCGTCTGAAGGCGCCAAATCTAACGAAGATTGATCAGGTGCCGTTACCAATCTCTGAATAAATACAGAGTACAAAGTGCAAAGAGAAGGTTTGCAAAGCTGTACATATTTTTTAAGCACATCCCGTGATGTGTAAACAACGCCTCAAGCAGTGTTAATCAATTATACAAATCGCCAGCCAGACAGACTATAGTATAGTGGCCAGTCAAAAGCATTTAGTATTCACACTCAAGTGTTAAACGTTGATTCTGGGATCAAAAGGAAGCCCACAAGGTAACGGGGCGTGTTATCACCCGCCACGTATACAAACAAGCGAGAAGACATTCTCTTCTAAGTTTGATTTGGACAGTATACAACGACATCTAATCGGGATTAAGAAAGAGGGTGTGATTAGATTTTAGATCCGAATTATAGATAAAAAATGTCTTTAAAATTGTCAATATACCTGAGCAGATTATGATAAGTACATCTTACCATTTTATAAGAATTAAGGGTACTCGGGAAAAAAGCTAGTCGTAATTTGGCGGGAAAATATTCGAAAAGGTCGGTAAGCTATCTGCTCGAGTTTTGCAAAACATTACGGTATTATAATTGTAATTATTGGTAGTATGTATATTTAATTACTGGGGTTGTTTTAGTATGTAGAAATTCTTGTAGTGTTTCATTTATAAGCGTATTTGAGAAATGAATAATAAATTTGATTTTACGTATAGAATTATGTAGATTGCTAGCTCGTCAGAGTAAATATTGTAATTCACTGGTAGGTTACTTCGTAGTAACCAGTACCTTTAGTAAAGCGTTCTGTTAGAGTTTACGCATGTTTGAATATATCAGAGCATGGATATTTGAATATTTGTATATTTGGTATGAGTTATGATGTAAATAGATGCGTAAATAGATGCGTCTGATTGTTGTTTATTGGTTTGTGTAATGGAATGATGAGTATGTACTGATGTAAAGCAATTTATTGTTGAATGTGTAGGAATAATTGACACCGTGCTTTTATTATGTTGTGTTATTATGTTGTGTTTTACCCTACAAGAATGTATGCGTATTTCGGTGTGAATGAATGAGTGACCGGTGAAATTTAATAGCCTTATCTGATGATAGACTGTGTGTAGTTTGAGATGTGAGCGCTGAGGAAAATATTGTACCATCCTTGTGTTTTCACTAGAAGCTTTTTGGGATACAGAACTTCCAGTGTACGTCTCGTAGTCTCGAGTCTCTAAGAGGGAGTTGGAAGTGAGACTGACAGTGCAGTCTGAATTGACAGCGTGTAGTCGACATAGAAAGAGGGGCAGATGGGGAGGAGGAGGAAAGTGATCTAGAAGAGGAAATAGAGGAGGAGACGAAATTTGGAGAGAGTCAGGGAGGACGAAAGGGAATTAGGAGATAGAGAGGAATGCACAGAGTAGAATACAAGGACAGGTGGAAATATCTAACACTACTAATCAAATGATGCGATAGGCTAGAAAAGGGTCGAGCGTTAGAGGTATATTTGGGAGATTCGAATGATTGACCATTTAATTGTTATTAAGTTGTTATTATTGAATTTTACCCTTTTAGTATCTGCAATCAATTAACCTTCGGCATTGCTGACTGGGGGCACAGAGCTGTATATCTAACGTTCACTAAATCACCTTCCAACCAAAATCGAGCCGGGGGGGGGTGTACTGTTATAATAATTTAAATAAATATTGGAAGAACCCCACCCCAATCCCCTACAACCAAAACCTCACAGTAGGGACAACCTTCACAACCATCGAGTCACATTTTAATTAGAAATACATTCACCTCCATTATTTAAATGCAATATATATTCTAGATTCTGTGTATATAGCCGTTGGCGCGATATACTCTCGGCTGTATAATATTGACCACGTTGGCAAATAGCATATTTATGGCTTTATTTTGTCTGCAAGCACAGCCCCCATCCTCTTTCTACCCCCAAAATAATCGTTATTATCCAATATTTTCAGAAAGCAAAAAGACTAAGTGGGAACATAAATTAAATGGAGATCATACGATGCAGTTGCTTAAAATTTACTTTTAAATGATAAATACTATGAATAACAGTGCTATATATAGAACATGTTATTTATTGGTAAAGAGTTGATGTAATACCCTGTGATTTATGTAGGAGCAGCACAGTCGACGATTTGTAACCACGACTCCACAATGATCATAAATTGTTTTCACTGCTCTTCCAAAATTGATGACTCCTGCAAATTCTGCTATCAATGTGGTAACCCACCACAATCGAAAATATGTTCAAAATGTAAAGCCCAATGCAGTCAGGATTTTAAATTTTGCCCACAGTGTGGGACTCCAGTTTCTGTCACAACTGGACCAAGCAGACAAGGTAGGTTGATAATAATAAGAAGAATCTATTCAACGCAGGCATTCACAATTTAAATTTTTGACTAAGTCTGTAACACATGAATGTCAAGTCTTAACATTTCTCTGGAGTGTACATCAAATAGGCGTTACAAGAAACGTACAGTATTGGTGCTTACAATTTACCTGTAAAAATTGCATGCAATATATGTATAATACCAGATGTATTTGTATAATGTAGGTTAAATAAGCAACGTCGCAAACACTTTAGATATTAAATGCCCAGGGTATCAGCTTTTAATCTTCCGGGTTGGATGTGGTGGGAAATTTTCGTATGCGACCGAGTAACCGATCGGAATTGAAATATTTTCCCACTATTTTTTGGACATAAATTATAGAACAAATATTCCATACTCTTTCTAAATATTAAATTATCTGGAAATAATAACTTTTGAAAAAAAGCAAAAATTTCCATCCAAAATTCCAGAATTGTATGTATCAGTTTAATATGTACATGCGAGATATTGAAGTATTGCACATTATATAGGACTTTGCTTCCTTAACTATTACAGTGGAGAGAGAGAGAGAGAGAGAGAGAGAGAGAGAGAGAGAGAGAGAGAGAGAGAGAGAGAGAGAGAGAGAGAGAGAGAGAGAGAGAGAGAGAGAGAGAGTGCAACGTTTAGCTAATAAAGGACACTCGAATTTTTCCGTAGATTTGAAAGCAGATCCCCAGTTCATTGCAATTGAGAACTTTCCGCATAAAACTGTCCAGTCGGAATTTTTTTTTTTACAAAGATATTGGCTTGGTTTGGCTTAAAATTGGTTTTATTGTAAGAAAGAAAAGCCGAAACAACTGGTTTTTGGTAACAAGTTCTTATAGCCTATAGTTATCACCCTATGCAAAAATAAACTTAAAATGTCAAAAATATGAGCAGCTTACCTATACATATCTATTAAAAAGAATATTAAACGCAGAACGTACAGAAGTTTATGTATAAATTTAAAAGATGCTTTTTTTGCAAAGTCTAGAACGTAAAGAAATCAGATTTAGAGAATTTAAAAGTCTATGTTGATTCATTGACAGTTTCGTCGTACGGTGCTTATTACAAATTTGACGCGGTTTTATTTAATTTCTGACAAAAGCTGTGTTCACGTGCTCCTTGATATGGTGTAAAAAATATCAAAGATGTACACATTTTTCATTTTTTCAATCATTTCTCTTTTATACAGTCAATCCATAAACTGTTCACTAAATTTAAAATTATTTATTTTGATCTGGTATAAAATTGCATGAAAGAAGGGTTTAACTTGTTTTTAAGAACTTTCTAAAACTAAACCCGAATCACGTGTGATTAACCAATCTAACTCACAAGTCAACATGCAACTGTGTTAAGTTCCGTTGTAAAAAATAAGACAATCTCTTATAACATCAAAAACCCGTGTGCGTTTCGAACTTTATTTAGCATTGATGGCTGATATGAGTGATATAAGAGGTCTAGAAACCTCTTACACTTTCTAATCACAGAAAATTATTAGTGTTCGTCCTCTTCTTTCTTGAAACAAGAAATGTTCTTTTGCAATAGTTTTCCTTAATTTTGTGGCAACACACACACACACACACACACACACACACATACACACACACATCCTCGGCCTTCGAACAATTCAAAATGTTCTTTTGCAATAGTTTTCCTTAATTATGTGGCAACAGACACGACACACACACACACACACACACACACACACACACACACACACACACACACAGCCTTTGAACAATCCAATACCGGATTGAGTCAAGTCGATTATTTTTGTCTTCCTTGTCCAAAGGTTTTATATACCTGTCTAGTTTTAAAGCAGATAACGTGAACATACCTGTTTGTCGATTTCATCAGTCGCGTTTATTTGTTCACGAAGTAATGCTATCTCGTATTGAAGATCTGTAGGTACAGAAAATAGTTTCTACCCCAATAAATTCACCCGATCCCTACCTTGTTAAAGCCTTCAAGGCTAAATTTGTTAACACTGTTAAGGCTCTCAGGCGTTAACAACCTATACTTTTATACGGTACAGTATACGTTGTATGCCCTTAAGGCCTAACATTGTTAACTGTTACTTGCACTGCTCTTGCGCATGTGCATCATTTTCTATCAAACATCCGGTCAGTGAACATTGCTATAGGCCCATATGATCAAACGAATACTTTGCAAACGAAATTAAAACTTTCAGTAAGTTGAGATTTGTAAATAGGGCTCTAAATACATAATCAAAATGGGCTAGCTTATAACGAAGTAGGATTAAAAGTAACAATTTGTACATCGGTGTGCGTAATACATCCTTGACGAAGTATGCTTTATCGGAGTGATCGCTTTTGACGCACTTAAGAACTTGTAATGCGTTAATAGTGATACGTCTCATTTCCTTTGAAAACATTTATTTATTTGTTTCTGCAAAGTATTGATAACAAATGACAATGAAATATTTAATAGTACTCTTCATCACATGCTTTCATCCAGGCGACCCTTTGCAAGTTCTTGTTAAATTTGTTAACACAGTTAAGGCTCTTATGTGTTTGTACATATTTGTGGTCATATTTAATGTGTGTACCAGTTTATAATAAAGTTCATATACATGTATTTTGGGGCTTATAAGATAAGTTTGAGCCAGCATTTTAGAAATTACTATGAGTTTACAGTTTAATTATTTATTTTATTTTTTTCCACTTTAAAAAGAGAAGGTATAGTCCTTAACAAAGCAGTCTGACAGTAAATTTTATGTTAAATGGAAATTTTAAAATTAAGTAAACTTTATTAGTAGATGTACATATAATCTTGTTTACCATAAACATGTATTAAAACACTTGTTATTAAAAATGATGTCGAAGTTGTTACTTCAATATATTAATACTGATTATATATCAATAGAATCCATCTATTTTAAATATTTTTTGTTTATTTCACACCACCACCACCATTTGCCATATCACTAGACTTTGGGAACAAAGGTGTAACCTTAAATTTCATTACAGTTTATTTTTTCCAATTTTGGCTCAATGGTTTTGGTTCAGCCAGTAAAAGACATGGGTATCACTTTCTGATGGCACTGTAAGCATCAACAGTGTTAACAGTTTTGAAGCAGTATAACATTCACATCTGCCTCAGTATTCAAATTATGTTTGCGATAAATTACTGTATGCTTCAAGATTGTAACATTATTATTGTTATTAGTGTTAACATTAACATTACATTATAGCATTATTAACATTAGTGTTAGTATTAACATTACATTATAGCCCATTTTGATTATGTATTTAGAGCCCTATTTACAAATCTCAACTTATTGAAAGTTTTAATTTCGTTTGCAAAGTATTCGTTTGATCGTATGTGCCTATAGCAAAATCGTTCTGTTCACTGACCGGATTTTTGATAGAAAATGATGCACATGCGCAAGAGCAGTGCAAGTAACAGTTAATAATGTTAGGCCTTAAGGGCATACAACGTATACTGTACCGTATAAAAGTATAGGTTGTTAACGCCTGAGAGCCTTAACAGTGTTAACAAATTTAGCCTTCAAAGCTTTAACAAGGTAGGGATCGGGTGATAAATTTGTTTGTACAAGAAGATAAGAATAAAACCTACTGTCTCTACCTTTAATATTGTTTGTATATTTAATTTTGAATGAATATGGTTACAATTATTTTATAATGTTGTAAGTTATATCTTGGATAACTTTAATTAAGGGAAAAGTCGTACATTCAACATATTAATCTAAAGAACTAGACGAGAAAATAATACACGCTCTATGACTCAATCGCATTTAGTTGAAGGAAATTTTAAGAAATTTCGAAAATACTGTTTGATGTGTAACATATCAAATCATCCTGGCAGTTTATGCTTCCGGTGTATGATTTATTGTTATGTATTTAGTTTTGTTTATTTTGCTTGGTTGTGACATTGTAACCTAGTGTAACCGAATTTTGTTGTTCTATAATATATCTTTATCATAACCATATTTGAATTCACGGAACGTTATGAAATGCTTTCATCCGATTTCTCACTTATTTTAAGTTTTGTTTTGTCCTTGACATATGCTGTTAAAAAGAGGTATTTTTAGGAGACACTTATCGCCTATTGACACATAACTTGTACCAATCTATAGCTCATCACAAATACTGATTATTTCAGTTTCGTTTTCTCTTTTAGTATATTGCATTCAACTATTAAGATCGGTATAGTGAATCTGAAAATGAAACGAAACGCAAGTCAAGAAGACATACAAACCGGATTGTGTTATTGAAATAACGAGGCAAGATGTCGCTTGAAACTGGAACACACCCCTATTCTGTATTTCTGTTGATAATCAAAGTACCTATAAGGAAACGAAAATGGATTTACTTCTTCGTGTAAAAATAATTATTAAATGAAAATGACAGTAAGTACAGGAAAATAATTTTTTATATTGAATTACCACAATTTAAACTCATATATCAACAAGGCTGAAAAATAGACGAGGAATAATAGTAGCATTCGGTCAGCCGACAGTCTATATCCATAGAAATATCTGAGTTATCTATTTAGAATAAAAGGTTTAAATTTCACAGCGTTTGAAAGTTGTTTGGTTGAAGAAAAAAAAAAGAGGGAGCAAAACTCTGGACAAAATATAATTATATGCCAATGATTAAATATACGCTTTTGTGAAGATGAAACATGAATGCATTAGGATGCCTGATTCCATAAACGTTATTTGAATTCCTATTTTTAGACAATTATGGGCCAATAGTAGCAAACCATGCTGAAACTTGATTGATTATCGGATTCAACTAAATATATGATTGGTTAATGCCATCCCAAACTTAACTGACATATTTTACTAAATGTTAATAAATGTCAAATTTAATTTTGAAAGAGCCATCAAACGAAGTTTAACCTTAAGTAATTTTAGCAAATCTAACTTTTCGGTTGCACTTTTAACTCTGTTATCAATATGTTCATTCCACTCCACTCATTCTGAATAGACTATCAAAGGAGAGTATGTGAGTGAACACCGTTTAGTGATTTAAGAAAAGTACTGTTAATTGTATTTTCCTTTTGTTTGTGAACACCATTACTTCGGTGTTCATAACATTGAAATTGTGCATAATGTTTCCACTGCACAAATTAAACATTTCCTTTTATTTACTGAAAGAAACTTAGAGTGCCATTATTATGATAGTTTAAGTAAAACACCGTTGATAGGCATGATTTGTTCTCAATTCTGTGACAGTGCGATTAAAGGCTCTATTAATATAGTGAGTAAATAAGTTTCAAAATTTTGCAATAGTTTTAGAAGATTTTTTAAAATACTTTTTTTGGTTCTTTTCTAACAAATTTAGGTCTTAAATATTTGCAGTGATAATTGTTATTTGATAGAATTCATCATGGCCTAAAGACCTTTCATATGTATGCACTTACTGCCAATCCCCTTTACTATATTGCATTTTAGCATAAAACTGGAAGAACATGTATTTGGCATTGTCAGAAACATTCAACAGAATTTTATTAAATCTCACAGAAAGCATTTCTCACAAGACCTTTCAAGTGACATCAATATGCCAATCCCAGTTACTAAAAGGAGAAACCTATTAATGACTTCCTAAAACCTTTTCCACAATATTTAGCCAAACTTATGAGTAATCGTCTCAATTTGAATAATTTACTTTGCAGATTTATCATCATATATGTGTGCAGGTGGCATAAAATGAGAAACCTATTTTGATAAATGTTTTTATGACCTATACAAATGATTTAAGAAATTTTAACAAAGATCATCTTATCAAGCCAGATTGTTTGGCCTTTGACTATCAGGTAGATATGAACCATATAAGTGCCATCTGCGCATCGTTCACATTCTTTATCAAGAATTCAAAGTGTGCCACATGCAGAGTCTCATTTAAATCATATTTGTATGAATCACTAAGTGAAAAGCTAAGAGGAGTTTCTCTTTCTCTCTCTCTCCTTTACAGCAATGAGTTTTTGTTTTGATATTACGATAGAGGAAAACGATGCAGCTAAGAGATGTCATTTAAAAGGCAAGTACGTGATCCATGTCATTGATACAAGCATTGATCTGCTTGACAGTCGACAGAATGTAGTATACAGCTGGCCTAGTGCATATGTTCGAAGATATGGTGTAGATAATAATAATAATATGTTTGTCATCGATGTTGGAAGACAGAGTGACAGCGGTGAAGGGCAATTCAGATTCTGGACTCGCAAAGCACAGGAAATTCATGACCTGATTCGGTGCCGTTTCACACAGTCACACAATCATATACCCACTTTTGACCCTATCCTTACACAGGGAGCTGCCAACCAACAAAGATCAAGTATTTTAGATGAGTCAGAGAGGAGTATTCAGATACCAAGACGAGAACAATCAACAGCTTCTTCTTCTACAACAGATGGCGTCGACAATTCATTGAAAGGTATAAAAAAATCAAACGAGAGAAAATTCTTCTGTTAACTGCAAAATTGTCAGTCGATAATATCTGCAACCCCAATCCCATTCACGTTCATATCATTCAATATGGCTGTCATTAATACAGTCCAAAAATAGCACCTAACAACTTCTTACACACTATTCAACATAACTGAACAACATCTGACAAACTGTTTGTTGCATAAATGATTTTAAGCTTTGAACAAATGACCCGAAGACTTCGTTTAATATTGCCAGCGTTACAAAATACAGATAAACCGTTAAAAGGACATTTTTGAATATACCTCGATTTATGTAAACCTAGTTTAAAGCATCCTGGCGTAAAAGCCATTCAGTTTTGTACAAATAAGCTGACACTCATTAATGCAACATAATCAAAAAGCATTAAAATGACTTCACAAAACCTGCTCAGCAGATGTGTCCAAATATGACACAAATCCTGGCGTAAGGTCCTTCGAGTTTATATAAATGATTGCAACATTCAACATGGACATTGTGCCATAAAATACAAACATCTTCAGAAACCAGCAGAATGTGTCAAAATTTAATAGAGGATACCACTGCATAAAAATCAGCAGAATATATGGACATTTAATAAAGGACACCATTGCATAAAATTTAGTAGAATGTATCGAAATTGACACCATTTTTATACGCATTTAAATGTTGTACCAATAATGCCAATTATTCTTTATGATAATTCATTTTACTATCAATAGCAATCCATTTTACAATCTAACCTCAAAATAATGTGCAACAAAATATACATAATGTTAATCCATCTTTAAATGTGATCATTGTCACCAGTCTTTTTAAATAATCGCCTGTCAGAATTTGACAAATCTTACAAAACCATTTTTCCCCCAAAAAAACTTTAGAAATATATGCGCGTGGTGATGCCATATGCCAATCAGTATGGCTGCAGTTACATATAATGGAAAACCTAATAATGACTTCCTAAAATCTCATATGCAAACATTACCACAGTTTGAGAAACAAACACATTTTGATTTGAATGGCTTAAAATTACGATTTGCCATAATATATTAGTGTGAAGTTACTAAAAACAGCGAAACCAACAGTGATAACGTTCTCATAACCGATAAAATTAACTGAATAAATTTTAACAAAGGCAATCTTATCATGCCAGATTATTTGGCCTTACTCTATCAGGCAGAGGCGAACTATATATGGAATACAAATGCCCTCTACGCATCGTTCATATTCTCTATCAACAATTCAATGTGTTCCACATGCATAGCCTCATTTAAATTCTCTTAGACTCTTAAATGTATGAACCGTTAAGTGAAACACTAATGGAATTTCGTCTCTTCTTTTCAGTAATGGGTTCTTGTTTTGATATTACAATAGAGGAAAATGACTCAGCGAAGAGATGTCATTTGAAAGGCAAGTACGTTATCTATGTAAGTGCAACGGGCATATGTCTTCTCGACAGTCGACATAATGCTATATATAGCTGGCCTTATGCTTACATTCGAAGATACGGAGTAGAGTACAATCAGAATGTGTTTGTCATTGAAGTTGGAAGAAAGTGTGACAGCGGTGAAGGTCACTTCCGATTCCGGACTTACAAAGCACAGGAAATTCAAGACCTGATTCAATGCCATTCTATTAAGTTGCTAAAATCACACAGTTCTATTCCCACTGTTGCCCCTATCCATGGACAGGAAGTTGTCAACCGACAAGGATCAACTACTTCAGACGAGTCAGAGAGGAGTATTCAGTTGCCAAAACGAGAACAATCAACAGTTTCTTCTTGTACGACAGACGGTACCAACAATTCTTTGGGAGGTAAAAAAAAAGTCAAACGAGAGAAAATTCCTCCGTTAACTGCAAAAGTGTCAAATTATACAAACCATTTCTTCTCCCTCTCCACAATAACGTGCAAATATATTTTCGTATAGAATGCCCGTATTTGCTTTCATCGGCGAAACTTAATTCTTTAAATTTAATTTGATATTTGACTTCTCAACATAACTGAGATAAGACAATGTCAAGGTTTAAATGAAACATTAATTGCAGAAAACGGATGGAGCATATCTATTTGACATTGTTTATGCGGTATGCATGATTAAATATGGTAAATGTAGCAATAAGGTCTCTTACTAGCTCTTCTGGTTATAAGTCCAAGCAATCTTATGACTTGGCCTTCCAAATACATGTACTTTGTCCATTGCTTATCATGTGTAGCATTACGTACAAATTTTGTTGTTTTTTTTTTGGTCAAGATTAAGTCATGTCTATACCCCTCTTCTACCCCCACAAAGCATCTAATCAGTCTGAACAAATATAGACCGAATTGGAAGAGAGCATCCTGACATGAATGCGTTATTGTACATAACAAATTAAACTGACCTGCCATTTAAAATGGCTCTCTTTACTACAGTCACATAACGACTCCTAACGAATTTTGTTACTTTAGCAACATTTGAAGATAGGATTCATAAATGCCTCAATTCTTTTATTCAAATGACACTAAACTTTCGTCCAAAACCACCACCAATTCAAAATACATAAAAGCAGTTAGAAACATCCTTCTTGAAAACAGTTCAACTTACTTAAACCTAGCTGAAAGCATCTTGGCATAAAGGATATTCAAATTTATATAAATGATCCATCTGCCATTCATTATGGCCACCGTTAAAATACACCAAACAAAGAAACTTTATAATTAATTGCCGAAAAGTGCTCAGAGGAATTTGTCCAAAATATCACGGAAATCCTGGCAAAGAATCCTTTCAAGTTTATACCAATGGATACGCCATCCAACCTGGACATTTGCTAAAAACACACAAATCTGGAAAAGGATTTCAGACCTACCTCTCAAAAGAATGTATCCAAATTTATCATAGGACATACTAGCATGAAAACACTTAAAAATTGTATAAAGAATGCCAATCAGCCTTCCAAAATGGCTGCCTTTGCTAATAATAGCAAACACATAATTACCTGTCATCAATTAATGTGCGTCGGAATTTGGACAAATTCAACAATAAACAACCTGGCAGGAAGGCCATTTAAATTTATACACTTTCTAATGTGGTCAAACACAACGAATAGAATAATATGTAAATGATTCTCGTAAAATAAACTTATTAGAATTTGACAAAATCTTGCTGAAACTATTTTTTTTCCCAAGAGCGTTTGAAATACATGCAGGTGATGTGGATTAGACATGCAGTATGGTTGAAGCTACAAATCACATCCCTATAATGACTTCTTAATTATTGCTTCATATATTTTCAGCAAATGTTTGAGAGACATCATTTTGACTCGAAGCTCTTAAAAGCCTGACGTGTCATGATTTATGGCACACAAGAATACAGATAAACCCAATTTTAAGAATTCGTGACCAAATTAAGTAATTTAAAGAAATATTGACAAAAAGCATTATACCAAGTCAGCTAGCTATTCTTGCATTTGGATATTCATATGTCAGCCAAATAATTGATATTAGAGGCACCTGGGCATTTTTTTGTATCAGTGATGTAAAATGGTTAACATACAGAACGATAATTTTAATTATATACTAAGTGTATGAATCGCTAATTGAAATACTAAAGAAATTTCTTTAATTCGTTTCAGCTCTAAGTCACTGTTTTGATATTACTATAAATGAAAATGACGCAGCGAAGAGATGTCATTTAAAGGGCAATTACATTATCCATCTTAGTGCCATAGGCATTGGTCTTCTCGACGCTCGACAAAATGTTGTATGTAGCTGGCCTTATGCTTATATTCGAAGATATGGAGTAGACAATAATAAGAATATGCTTGTCATCGACGTTGGACGAAAAAGTGACAGCGGTGAAGGACAATTCAGATTCCAGACATGCAAAGCGCAGGTAATTCATGACTTGATTTACGGTCATTCTATTAAGTTGCTAGAATCACACAATCATATACTCACTGTAGCTCCTTTCCTTACACAAGACGTTGCCAGCCGACAGAGACCAAGCATTTTAGAGGAATCAGAGAAGAGTCTCCATTCACAAAAGAATCACCAGCGTGCAGTTTCTTCCTTTTCCATAGATGGCACAGACAATTCATTGAGAGGAACAAAATCAGATGACAGAAACATCTCTCAGTCATGTGGAAAATCTTCAATCACAGTAAATAATCCACAACAGCTATATTCAGAACCAATCGAGCCAGGTGAGTCTGGACACCCATTGGTTCTTCCAGAGGAAAATACATTTCGTCAAGAAGCATTGAAAAAATTTGGTGTAGAAAAAATTTATAAGGAGAACTACATGAATATTAAATCAACATGGGAGGTTCAAAGACAAGCTGACGACGGACCCCCTCTTCCACCCAGGCCCTCAAATTCTGATGATGATGATGATGACAGTACTTATGCTGGACTTTGTTCTTATTATAATGAACTAAAGTTTGAGAGAAAAGCGCTTGAAAACTGGAAAATAAAGCGTGCCAGTCAAAGTCATGGTACAGCCACAGGACTTAATGATCCTCTTTCTGAGCAAAGATATGACAACCTCAGAAAAGGTTCAGAAACGGAGATGGCTGAAGACCAGGATGTTGACAAAGGCATCAGTGAAGAGGATGGACATGAGCTGGTTAACCCTAAGCGTTCAGAGCCAAAGCCTTTACTGTGAAAATTTCATTCATCAGCAGACATCTTATATGAAGACATATATTGATGTGAGTAGTAGCGGCAGTGGAACAATCTTGGAACAAAAAAAGTTGAAATAGACAGTAGAATGCAGATGGAGGAATTGTTGAAGGTCATCGAGGCCATTGTATTATTATATATGATAGGTTAAACTTTTGTATGATATTTTCATTTGTCACGCAGTGTTTGTGCTTGAAACATGAAATTAATGATTATATGCATCTCTTTTGATACCACAACCTTATAATGAAAGCTTCTTGTCGATCACTGTTTCATCTTTACTAGCTTTGGTTGAATATGTCCGTTTTGCTGATGGCCACTAGTTTTTGGTATGTTATTTACATTCTATTCAATCTAAAAATCAACATATAATATATTCTGTACCACTTCTATGTTTACATTAGGTGGCTGACTAGCATACTTATCCAACATCAGCTGTTCCAGTTAGGTGCTCATCTACAAGAACACCTATGCTGGTGCTTAAAATCATGTTTTTTCTTTCAAACGGTCAATATATATATATATATATATATATATATATATATATATATATATATATATATATATATATATATATATATATATATATATATATATATATATGCAAATTACTTAGATTTAAAAAGTAATGTAATATTAATAGCAAAGTCACCCAAGTTTAACGTACCGTATTTACTCGCATATAAGTCTCATCCTATCGCATTAATACGCCGGCAAAGCGTAGCCCATGCTTTTCATTGCAACGATTAATTCTATTAAACTGCATAGACAATATTTGCTGGCTTACAATCCAATGGCAGAAGCTACACGTGACAATAAAAATGTTTCCTCTTCTCGAATGAAATACTTCAGTATATCTACTCAGAAAGCAGATTTATTTTTTTTAACTGTGTAATTTTGAAATGCAGAAGCAATTAATTTGCATGAGATTTCTCCATCACATGTTTCTATGTCAATGCTTTAAACAGCTGCATTAATTCAGCGATAGAAAGAAGTTCCTAAATTTTACAATAACTCTAGGACAGCGATCTTTTCCAAATTTATATTCTACACATCATGCTTCAAATTTTGTATTTTGTCAAAACTATGACTCTATTTTTGCTAAAATAAAGACATTCACATTTTCTCAAAACAATGACTCTATTCATGTTAAAATGAAGATATCTGCATTTTTGTCAAAACGATGACTATTCGTACTAAAATGAAGACATTCACATTTTGTCAAGACAATGACTATTCCTACTAAAATGAAGACCTCTGCATCTTTGCATTTTGTCAAAACAATGACTATTCGTACTAAAATGAAGACATTCACATTTTGTCAAGACAATGACTATTCCTACTAAAATGAAGACCTTTGCATCTTTGCATTTTGTCAAAACAATGACTCTATTTGCACTAAAATGAAAACATTTGCATTTTGTCAAAACAATGACTCTTTCCGTACTAAAATGAAGATATCTGTATTTTTGTCAAAACGATGACTATTCGTACTAAAATGAAGACATTTGCATTTTGTCAAAACAATGACTCTTTCCGTACTAAAATGAAGATATCTGTATTTTTGTCAAAACGATGACTATTCGTACTAAAATGAAAACATTTGCATTTTGTCAAAATAATGACTCTATTCTTGCTAAAATGGAGACAGTTGCATTTTTGTTAAAACAATGATTCTATCCGTACTAACATGAAAACATTTGCATTTTGTCAAAACAATGACTATTCGCACTAAAATGAAGACATTTGCATTTTGTCAAAACAATGACACTATTCGTACTAAAATGAAGACATTTGCATTTTATCAAAACAATGACTCTATTCGTACTAAATTGAAGACATTTGCATTTTATCAAAACAATGACTCTATTCGCACTAAAATGAAGACATTTGCATTTTATAAAAACAATGACTCTATTCGTACTAAAATGAAGACATTTGCATTTTGTCAAAACAATGACTCTATTCGTACTAAAATGAATATATCTGTATTGTTGTAAAACGATGACTATTCGCACTAAAATGAAGACATTTACATTTTGTCAAAACAATTACTCTCTTCGTACTAAAATGAAGACATTTGTATTTTGTCAAAATAATAACTCTATTCGTGTTAAAATGAAGACATTTTGCGCGGATTGATATTGTTGGAAGGCATAACTATGAACAAAACAGAGCGGTTGTTTCTGACAATCTTAAGAGCATAACAGATTTAAATATAAGATCTTAATGATTCTGAGTTTACCTTTTAGAGTATTGATTCTTAATTTTAAGGATTTTACATTTAAGCCTAACTTTATATTATTGCCAGTCTTGCAGTCTAGCACTGTAGCAAATGATGTAACCAATCGTAAATTGTCAAAACAACTTGGTTTGTAATCAATATTAATCAACGTCTGATTGATTTATTCATCGTTTTCAAACATGAATGTGATGGGAGTTAAAATTTACCTTTATAAAATTATATTTTTGAAAAAATGTGTACCCTTTGTTGCAGATTATTTCAGGTGCTCAATACTGTACTGGTGACACAAAGTAACATCATGAAAGTTCAGTCACTGACAGTTGCGATGATTCCTGTAAACTAATTATAAAAACGTTAATACTTTAAATCTAATATTTGACGTTTGGAGTTTGCTTTAGGCATTTCTTGATGGCATCTCATTTATTGCATAAATGTACACTACAGGGCCTACAGCAGATACAATTTAAGATATGTATATCTTAATGGAGAGAGAGAGAGAGAGAGAGAGAGAGAGAGAGAGAGAGAGAGAGAGAGAGAGAGAGAGAGAGAGAGAGAGAGAGAGAGAGAGAGAGAGAGAGAGATGATTTAAGCTTGAATATTGAAATAAGGTTCTGAATAGATATTATAAGAGCACCTATACCACTTCAATGGAGATAGTTCCAATGTGATATCGCCACTGTGCTATTATATTTCTCCCAATTATATACTTCAACATCTCACTATGAAATATGCATTATAGGGTTATCTTTATGAACATATGTGTAAGTACTGAAAGGGGGCATGCAAATTGATTTAAATATATATAAACAAACATGAGCGAAAGAAGGACTTGCAGTCTGGAAACAATTAGATGGAATGAATAGACATGCAGATAAGATAACGTAACTTTTCATTAAAATATATTATTACCATTTCTTAAAATTAAAATTATGTAACAATATTTCTAACAAGTCTAGAAAAGATTGTTTTATTCTGTGCCTTTGAGCTATAAAACACACAGCTAGATCAGGTTGAATTCGCAACAATTTCATGTAACTTATTTTGACTGTAAAGGTTATTTATCCCAAAACTGTATATGTCTGGGATGGTATACAGTGTTAAAAAGAAACATAGTCACAGGCAAGAATGGGTCATATGATCTGGCAGATGGATGCGACTACACTTAAATAGATAACTGTAAGGTCTGGTTATTTTTTTTTTAGTTAAAAAAGGTGCATTTAAAGTTGCTGGACCTTACTGAGCACATGAGATTCAACCTAAATAATGGAGTGGATTATGAGCACAAACAGTAAGGACAGAATATGGCATTGATCCATCCAAGAAATGTCGGAAACATTTTTTTTTAAAGAAAATGCAATACTTAAAATTGGATTAAAGGGGGGATGTGTTGTTTTACAATTTAGGTATCAACTAGATCCCCATCCAGTCTCCACCAATAAATATTGAATATTCCTAGGGCACGACTGTGAAATATGATTGAAAACGTATATCTGAAAAAATTAAATACTTTATCAAACTATATCTGTATGTACATGGTGCAAGACAAATCAACATAATCATGGCCATATATCGCTAAATAAGCTTAACCCCCAACCCACCCCCACCCCCGACACACACAGTGGCATACAAAAAGCAAGATAAAGGCAAACTAAGGTTTAAAAATCCTTAAAAGGAAGGGATAAAGATGTTTTGCAATAAACTTAAATATACAAAGTATAATTACATTATTTGCTCCATTTCTTTTCTGCTTCGATAATTGTTGCTTCTTCCCTCCTCTGTCATATCCGACTCATCACGGTCATTTCCTATAATTGCAATGATATAATCATTTTCTTCCTCTAGTACATTACAAAATATTACTTATTTAAAACCACTGTCTCTTTTTGAATGAGGAGTGGACCTTTGAGTAACGACTTTAGTATGAAGCAAGACTTTGACTCAAAATTTCGTCCTCTTGTTGATACGTTTTCAAACTACTAGAAAAAAGAACACACACACACACACAATTTACACGTGATTGTCATCTAGATGACAAGATAGATAGGGTTATCTTGGCCATCAAAAAGTAATGTACATCTTTCACAAAATAAATGCTGTTGTGGGATAATGATATAATCACTTTCTCTTGAAAGTCAATGTTTATAGTTCTTTTTAACCCACTGACAACTATGACTAATGTTAAACGTTTGGTTAAGGTATCCCTGAAAGAGGCAAAAGGGAAGAAGTTTCTTTCATTTTAAAGTGACATTTAGTTTTTCTTATAATGTATTTAACTTGATTTGACTTTTGAAATATAAAAAAAAAATAATATATAAAAAATTAAATTTGCTTTTAATATTAATATTAACGTTATAACGGACGTCAAAAACAATTCTTTCAGAATACTTTATTCTAATAATGCTAATATTATTTCGTTCAAATAGTAAATGAATTATATGTCTCTGAAGATTCGTGCATGTTACACTATTATTTTACATGCACTAAACGCACTATCGTTTTTACATTTGAACTTGAGCAAAGATGTGCAAGTAACATGCACACCTCTTTCTTAACAGATAATTAGTACATAATCTAAAGGTATCACATACGTCTTGATGTTTATGTCCATCAACGTGTATTGCGCATGCGTAATAAAGTATTGAGTATAAAAGGATGATTGACTCAGCTGTCATTTTATATCTTGATGTGTCATTTTATACCTTGATGTGTATTGACTTTTGAACAAGCATTTGATTGGTCATTTGTAATTTTCATTTTTTCCATAGACAGAATGTCCTGTAACCAAACAATTTCAAAATCTTGTATTTAGCTTACATTTTTAAATTAAATATTGCTTTCAAATCTAACAACATATTAAAGTATTAAATTATTTTATATGTATATTATTAAGAAATGAGTTATTGATAATAAAATCAGATGTAGCCTGCATTATATAAACTAAAAATATCAAATTAGGACAATATATCATTATGGTGTTAGTTTTATTTAAATATTATTTATAGTCTGTAGTCTGTTGAGTAAAGTCTGTGCTATTGAATTATAGTGTAGATATTGAATTCATTTGTTTTTCAAAATAGGATGGTAGAATAGGTATATTATAAACAAAGATAACAAAGGGTCTTAAGAGGGGGATAGATGTTTGACTTAATTTATAAATGCGACTATTGAGTGGTATGGGGGTTAGGTACATTCTATTTAATTAGAAGGATAGATGATTGATTGTATGATCGTTGATAATTGTGTCCTGCATAGTATTAGTGGCGTATGAAATATATATGGCAGGGACCAATATTTTTACCACGGAATAATTGGGAGGGAGGAATTCTTTTATTCTGAGATGCATTTTATTATGTATGTGAAAGAATTGTGTTCGAAGCTCATGCTGGGTGAGCTTGAAATGTGGTTTAACTTTTTTTTTTTAGATTAGCTTGGAGATGGAATTGGAAACATTAATGCCCGGCTTCGAGAAGCTTACTGGTGAATAGAGAATATGTAAAAAAAAAAAGGAGAAGCCACGCACGCAAATATGAAGTTATAGTTACGTTATTTGTGATCATTGGTTGATTAAAGAAAATTGTTTGTTGTCTTTGGGGGTTTAGGAATCTTCCAGTTGGTAACGATTGTTGTCATGAGGTCCTTGAAAATAAGGGAAAACCAAACTCACGCAGGTAGATATACCCCTTGAGTGTAACAATATCTATATGAGTGCAACAATTTTAAAAGAAAAACCCAGGCCATTTGTAACGCATCACCATTTAAATTTAAAACACTAAGACACTCAAAACCAAAATTGAACGCAAATCCATATGAATATTAATATACTGGTGCCACCTGTTTGTTTTACACAATTAAGGAAACCCAGACGCATTCTTTATTTCTTTCTTCAAAAATGTTAAATATTAAGAAATATGTTGAAGATTTTGGCCTCAAAAACCAGCTTATTAACTCATTAATTAGAACAAGTAATTAATTTAAATCAGAAATCAAAACCTGATAATGTATACTTTTTACGTGGTATACAAACATAACATAAGATACAATTACCAGTTGATAAAATTTACATTATTGTTCAGAATTAGATAGAAAATAGAACGAAAGCAAACATGTTCAACATGTGGCTGAGACGCGCATGATAGCCTCACAAAATGCAACAATTGAAACACGTTTACGATGCTGGTCTCTTCCTCCTTAAAAGCAATGTAATCACCTCCTGGAAGGCCTCCTGAATACGAATGCACACATAATCGTGGGCATGCTTGATCCTGTAGATCCCAACGATGCAACAAGAAGAGAAAAAAACGTGAACGAAGGGAATTATTATACCTATCCGATGAATGACCTAAGCATGTGACAGTAATTTCTTAAATTGAACGTAAAGAAAGGTGTTTGTGCAACATGCAGTCACAAAAAATATATTGACCGCCAAAACGCGCACGAAGAGAAGTATGATGACGGGCAGGAAGATGAAGTAAAATGTATCTCGACGACAAAGACATGGTTTTGAGAAGTTATATCGGCAAGGTGCCAAGGTTGGCGATACCATGTCCGAAGACCTTAATTTAACTGCGAAAAGGATCATGGATTTCGTGACCTCAACTGGCAACCGCTGCACATAAACAATAAGTCGACTCAGCGGTATCAAAATTAGCAGAATATGTGAATTTCCAGGTTCCGCCTGACGCAGAGCTGGCGCATTTGTGAACCAATAAATTGACTCCACTGTTGTAACATCCTGACGAATATAGAAACTGCTAAGACACGAGAATGAACTTCAAGGCAGAAGAGAGCATGATTGGCTCGCTTGATATGACTTCAGATATAATCGTGTCCGAGGCACATCCTGTGGGCGCCCAAGATGAGACGACAGAGGCATTGTGGATGACACTGTAGGGTATTTAATTTTTTATACTGAGAACCAGCGTTAGTAATTGGTCTCCAAAGTGAGCGACAGCATGGCTGGTCTCCTGGATAACGCAAACAAAATCATACATTATCCATATAACTGACAATAACTAGGGGGTCTCTCATGCAACATACACCATGCAGGGATTCTTAAATATGAATGAAAATAAATTTGTATGTGTGTGTTGGAACCTACGGAACCCCACAATAAAACTAAAAAGGCTTATATTTTAATGAGGATGTGCACTTTGACGAGGTTAAAATCAATTCAAATTATGTGATTATTTTCAGATTGACTCCCGAAGGTCTTAGGACTCATCTTTTACAACCAAGATGAAAATCTAGAATAACAATTGGTGATGGTCCCTATATTTTTTTGAGCAAAGAAGGTTGGGGAAGACCAGAAATATACCGTTTTTCGGTCGTGGGAGTCGCAGAGTAGGGAGCACTTTTACGTCTTTAATGCGCGGCGGCAAGATAGTGACGAATCCTTCATCACCATTGTCTGCTGCACCTCTCACAATCACCTTTGAAAGCCCACCGCTCGTGTGTGTGCTGATTTTTCTGGCTGGACAACATGCAGTCCACTGCTTCCGCGTGAACTCAACTCTATCTTGGATCTTCTCTCACTTGCCTTTTGGGATAACCCTGTGTTGGATGAGGTGGATAAATAAATGGCACTTAATATTGACAAAGCAGAAATAGAGTGTCCTGCTGGTCCAGACTAGATTCAAAAAATGTTATACTAGGGTTCAGGTTAATGTTAATCACACATATAATTTGTCCCTATCTGACCTTCTTCTGTCAGTGATTTCAACTGTATCTCGGCTCTGCGAGCCCCGAACGTGATGTCATCGTTGTGTCATCAAAAATACGAGTGCCTCCAGTGCCTTTATCATTGGTACATGGTTGCGATGGCTCCAGTAGTACTCGTCTGCGTGTGCAGATCTTTCTAAAACCTCAGCATCTGGGCGTGCATCCCGCATTTTAAAATTTTTTTTGAGGTACAGTACGCTCTTTAAGTCTTGTTGAATGGTATTTGTCCAGGATTCAGATAGTGTCAGGCTAATTTCCCTGTCTGTTAGCCCTGGCGTCATGGAATGCACGATCTACACGATGCCGGTTAGTCTGCTGATTCTGCTCGGTGCAAATTGGAAGGTGCTTCTTTAAAGAGCGTTATCACCAGGACGCCTCTTTGTGGAGCATTTCGTGTCGCTGTTGGCTATTTATAGTTTCCGCTGGAAAACTGTACCAAATATTACTTGCGTCATTTTTTGGACGATAATCAGATTATATAACGCATTGAAGTTTTTGATGGTCAACAAAACTTGGCCAGGCTCGAGTTACCACCCGCATTTCCGGCATGCAACCGACAGAATGAACCTCATGCGAATCCTTTTCATTTGTATATTTAAACTCTTTGACACAGAAGACTCTATATTGGTCTGTTTTCCTACCGGCATCCACTTTCAACTTTTGTACATTCTCATTTTATTGTGGTGTTTAATAGGATGATAGGTGCATTACTGGCAGTTACGTGCCTTTGAAAACTCACACGTAACTCTCCTTGCATTGCTTGTGGCTCAGCCTTGAAGTTACATTATACACCGAGTGTTTTGCCTTTAGAGGGTAAGCACTTTACGCTGATACGCATAAGGATCATTGATATTAATCGCCGCATGGGTTTTCGTCCCTAGGACGGACGGTCGTGGCTTGACTAGTTAAGGGGGCTTTTATGGTCCTGATTCGACTCCAGTCGAAAGTGCTACCTGCGGACCCAAAATGGAGTTCGCGTTCCACGATCTACTGCTCAAATGACACTCCGGTCTGGCTAGAAAGCTTTCGGCGACTACTACAGTAATCACTTCGCTTACCCTCTCATTTGTTGTTTTACCCCATATCGATCTTAAGAACTAAACGCACAAACAAGTTATTTCATTCATTAATTTATAATTCCTAATCAGATTCTTCAGGAGCCCGTAACACTGTCTACTTGTTGGCGTTAAAAACCAAAAAGGATTTTCTTTAATAACGAGGTCATAATATTTGCATGGGTCTATGGCTTCAGGAGGCAAATGAGATGTACTTCGCCATTTTCAATAAGATCTTAATCATTCAGTAAATTTAGGAGTTACGGCACTTTGATTACATGCATTTCTTTTATATGCTTAATTGTTTTTTTTTTAATCGGAGGGGTTACAAACGGAGAAGTAAACGAATAATATCAACATTCGTTTCGAATTTGATTATATTCCTTCCTTTGGAGTGTTTGGTGATCAAATATCAGCTACTTTCAATATTAGTCTGTAAGGGAAACGAAAAGATACCATTCACATTCGGTGGTTTTAAAATAGAGTACGATGCTGTGCCTTGCGATTGCTGGGATGTCGTACGCTATGACCTTAATGATTCATGGGATTTTTCCATGACTACTACTACTACAATACCTACCATGGAAAGTGATGCTGTACATGTCAAGCCTGACAGATGCAAAAGCGATGCCAGTCATTATCATAATCTTATCACTTTACTTGATTTCATTGTCAATGTCATTCTCCACTTGAAACCATGCGACTACCACCTTACAGATGTCATTCAAAACTGAGTATACTACTAGGATTTCATCGTACCCTCATCGAGAGGAACATGTGAAAAAAGAATATTTGTACCCTGTGCGTTTGTCTGAATACTGCGACTTGGAAAGTCGATTCGAAACTTTCCAAGGAAAGTGTCCTAAATATCTGGGAGGATTCACTCTTGAAGAATTATCCAGAGCCGGATTTATCTACTTGGACGAAGGTGATACAGTCAAATGCTTCTGTGGCATTGTGTCATTACACCAGTGTAAACAGAAAGGTTCCGCTAACATGGAACATACAAAATGGTCTCCACACTGTCCACTACCTACATTTAGTGGGATGACGTCAGAAATCTCTGGGTGGATCCTTTACAAGAGAACCTTTGTGGTTTGTCTGTGGAGTTGAGAGAACGCATTTACCAAGAGTTTGTCAAAATACACGTGCAATGCAAACTCAAAATCATTTCTCCATTTTTAAACTATGCTCCTTTCCAAAGTAAACAAAGACTAATGGGAAGACACTACTTCAGTCACAAATATAAATGAGGATATTGGTCAAAACTCAGCGATTCCTAAAAGAAGTGCGCACCACCACCATCACCGTCGTTCTCCTGGTCAAAAAGGAAAATGAAGAAGAATAGGACAGTCTCGTCGTTTGACCAGGCATCCGGAAAAGAGCTTAGCCAAGCATTGACGTCTATACCTAAAAAGACCCCATCGTACAAACAAAGAGGAGGAACCAAAGGAATCAATTGTTTGGAATATTTTTGATGAAGCTATAGTCAAAGAGGTCTTATAAAAGATTGGTTACACACCCTATGACCTACTCCAAATTAAAGTTAAAAGGGTGTGTGACAAATCATCGCCGTCAGTGTATTTGTTGTTTGTTTCCCAGGAACAATCAAAGATGGTAACCCTACAAAAGCCATCCCTCTTCTAACCCAAAAGGAAAGGATTGCCTCCTCGTTTAGCCAATAATTGGGACGTGTTGTCCTTTCTGTCCAAAGCCTCTCCACCCATGTGAAACAACTCATTAACACCGCCTCAAATACCGTTTGTGAATGTTGTCTGAATGTCTTGAAAGAAACTATACTTTTGTCTCGATATCACAAAGAATGCTTAGCCAAGCATCGACACGTTTTTGGTCGAATGGTTCAGAAGAAAATACCCATCCGTCAAAAGAAAAAGACGTTCACCTGTAGTTAGCAGCCATACTAAGAGCCACATTGGTACCACTGATTACATGACTCATGACGGGAGCTGCTTCGCCAATGGGTCAAATACAAGAAAACGAAACAAGAAGATAAAATGACCTCTGGGGTCAAAAGACGTAACTTTTGAAATCAGATGGAAGGATGAGAACTAGCTTTAGTGCCCTACAAATAATGGATGAAATTCCATCGTTGGCAAGAACAATGGACCCCGCATTTACGTTCCAATCCTCATTTGACAGAGTTGTCCCAGTTACAACACGAATAGCAATTATTGATGTATCGCAGTGATTTGTCAGAAACGGAAAAATAGCAAAGGTACAGTCCAGTGTTGAGGAAGAAGATGCACGAGAAGTCTTTCAAACACCGTCGGCAGCCCACATCCCTACTAAGATTGAAAAAGATGATGTCTACTCATCCTTCGACAGAAGTCAAAAGGAAAGGAGGGAATAACAGAAGTGAAAAAAAGAAAGCAAGTCAAAAGCCATTCCATTACCACCACTATCTCCACCACCACCACTACCTTCCACTTCGTTTCCAAACTACCACCTCACCCCATCCGAAGCAGCAATAGTGAAGAGTGGGTGACTTATTTTTAAAGAGTCCTCATTGTCGAATGTGATAGCCAGCATTTACTACGATCCATCCAATCCTGTGGGATAAGGAGGACTTCAGAAATTGTATCGTGCTGTCAAAACCCAACTCAGAAGTGTCCATTTACCACAAGTGCAACGAAATTTTCCAGAAATCGCACCCGAATTCAGGACAACGATCATCAATTGCAAGCCTTTTCAGCTGATGTCCCTCATTTGGCCACCTACAACTGTGACTACAAATATTTGTTTTGTGTCATCGACGTCTTTTTCAAATTTACCTAAATCGTGCCATTGACATTGAGTTAGTGCGAGCAGTGATTTTTTTTGCGAGTACTAAATCTGTGATGAAACAAAGTTGCCGTCACCATCTTCGATGGTAAACTGACCAAGGCATCGAATTTCTGAACTAAGCTTTCCCAACAGAATTAAAGAAACGAGACGTTCAAGTTTTCAACACCGAGAATCCTGAAACCAAAGCCAGCACCATGTAATGTTTTCAACGCACCTTGAAAGAACGCATGTGGAAATATTTTACGCATCAATGCACTTTCAAGTACATCGACGTCTTACCACACCTGGTCTAAACGTGCAACCAATCTTACCATCGGAGCATCGGATATGCCCCTTCCCCAAGAAGTGACTCCTGACAACAAAGCGACCGTATTTGAGCACCAGTTTTGTACGTCTCCGACTGTGGCTGTCCCCAAGGAAAGTGAAGCGTTGACGAATGGAGACTGGGTGCTCATTGGCAAAACCAAACGCACTTTCGAAAAAGGTTACTTACCCAGTTGGACCACCGAATTGTTTCGTGTTACTGGACGAGTGCTTGGCTGTCATCCTGCCGTCTATAAATTGGAAGACATATACGGGGAAGTGTTAAAAGGAACGTTCTTCTTGCTCGAGTTACAATGCGTGACCAAGAAAAGGAATACACCAAAAGCATTCTCGAACGAAGAACACGTAAAATGGGGAATAAGCGTTAAAAAAAGTCAAAGTTCGTTGGAAAGGATATTCTTCCAGTTTTGATTCTTTGGCCGACGCTTCGCCATTCGTCCACTATTAAAAGAAGTGACAATCATGCCCTTCAACATAGAATCAACCACTACAGCAATGTTTTCTCTTTCACAAAGTTATTATGTGCAGGATCTATAAAAGCAACCCTTGTGTGTTTGGTGTGGAGAACGTGCACGTAAAACGTCTTTTTCTGCCAAATATTTGTGGTGTACTGTGTCGTCGATGCTGTCATTGCTGATTGTAGTTTGCAACAAGGAGACAAACAATTGTGGACCATTTTACTGTGCAGTTGCATCGGTTACCTTCTCCTCAATAGTTCCATGGAATGCTATAACAGTATCAACGAGAGCTTAGCACCCAACGTCAGTCACTTTCCCAACAGTCACCATCCAGAGAACAACAATCCTCTTTTAGACACTCATCTGTCCTCCAGTTTTCCATCGGACAGCATAATTATGGAATTATGAACAACCAATGTTACTTAATGTTACTCAGAGATAGTTCCATGGATGTGTTTCCAACAACAGTTTGTGCAGTTTCACGGCCAAATTACCTCAGACCATCCAATTGGATCAAGAAGCCCACTGGGAAGTGACTTTGGTTGAAATGATTCACCCCAGGCAAATAAAAACATCA